>JAADJF010000260.1:0-236234 GCA_012932015.1 Fusarium acutatum | reverse complement strand
GGGGGGGTGTTTTTTTTGGGGGGGGGGGGGGGGTGGGTGGGGGGTTTTTTTGGGGGGGACTTGGGGGGGGGGGGTTTGGGGGGATGGTGAGGGGATAAGAGGTGCGTAGCCTGGTAGAGGGACTTTTTGAGGAAGAGCTGGTGGGAGACTTTGTAATGATGGTGTGTGTAGAGGTTCTTTTGGTGGAGGAGCGACGGGCTCTTTCGGTGGTCGGCTTGGCTGTATTGAAGGTATTGGTGTTTGGCCTTCATAGTCAACGGCTCTTGGTCTCGAGATCGATGGATAACTGTACGTATGCGAGGTCGGTCGGTAATCATCATCAGTCCGTCTCTCCTGCGCCGAATCAAGAGCATGCCTCGTCGCCTCCATCTGCCGCCTCAAATCATCATCATCTCCAATCCTCGCCCCATCCCACTGATCCCACCTCCCACCTCTTCTTCTCGACATGATATCCTCATCCGTAATCCCCGCCTGTCTCGTAGCCCTCCTCGCAGTATCCCTTCTCATCAATTCCTTTTGCGCAAGATCAACAGCCAGATCCTGATTGTCAAACGCATCCAGAATCTTCGCATTGCCCGTCAGACTCGGATCGCGCGCTGCGAAGTGTTCATATCGTGACGACGGTTCGGACTCCGCATGCGCTTTTGACGACAGCGCCATTCGTTCCCATTCTTTGACGGCATTCTCGATCTCGGGCTTCAACTGTTCTAGGTCTTGGATGACACGCGGTATGCGTCGCGATAGCCCTTTGTACACCTTTTTGTTCTCGGGATCTTTGAACTGTGGATGTGTCGGGATGTACTGGAGGACCAGTACGGAGTGTCGATACAGCATCATGTAAGCTCTTCCGAAATCGCCATCCGAGACTGCAAACGAAGCCTACACCGTTAGCTGCGCACAAACAACGATGCAGATAGGATTTGCAACAAACCTCTTGGTACAGCGTCTCAGCCGCACGTGTCCAGTGCTTAACCGGAATGTTTGTGTTAAACTTGAAGTTCTCCGCCTGAGCCACCAGCTCCTTGACGGTCTGCGGCCTGGTCGGCCTCATGGCAATCCTCGAGTCCATGGCGAGATATGAAAGACGAGTATGACTTTTTCTCAGACTGTGTTAGAGTCGTCGAGGATTATATCCAGTTCATGGTTCGGGCGCCGCGTGGCTTGTTAGTCAAAACAGTCCAACGTTTTAGAGCTGCCTGGTGATGGAATCATTGAGAAAGACGGGTCCTGTGACGACGCGCCCGTTGTTCGGTACCTTGATTGATTGCCCCTCCATGCCCAATGGCGGGGAATTCATTTACCCGATGCTGATTCCAAAACAGAGGAATATGCAAGTAAGCCAAAATGATGAAACGTCAGCCTCATTCCTGTGGCGTCGCAAGCCACTTCTCGAATCATGGAGTAGATGGCGTGTTTAGTTCCTGTGAATCGTACAATTCCATCTCCCATCTGCAATGCAATCCCCACGCTGTCTCACCGAGTCGGATATTCCTTGGAAGTTCCCTCAGTAACTTGAGCACTTGTCCTTGCATCCCGATATCTTCCGGCTTGTTCTCTGTAGACATCGGGAGAATTCGCCAGCAAAAATCCCCAGCAATCAAGGTTTAGGTTCGGGGAAACCGGGTCATGATCCTTGAGGGATACTTCCAGAAGAGGCAACAAGACAGACGACGGAGGAAAGATGCTCATGTTTGGAGAGTGCTTGATCAGGCAAGATCTCATCATGAAATATAGAATGTGATATATCTGCCAAGAGAAAGCTATCTCTTGGTCAACCCCCAAAGTTCGCATCATATATCAGCTTCATCATGATCATGCCGCCACCATGTCGTGTCGGCCAAATACATCCCACGGTGAAGGACGGTTATCGGCCCATCTATCCACGACCATGACACCTCAGGTAAGGGGAGCATTGACCACGGTGTGGCCATGAGGGCCTTTGCTATTGAGGCTGCCAGGATAATATGCCGTATCCTCAACGAGTTGGGCATCTCCTGGGAAAGAATTTTTGTAAGGGGCTGATGAGTTTAAAAGCCGGCGTATCCCCCAGGTCTTGGATGGTTATAAAGTCTAGCATCATATCTCAATTCAAGCTCATCATATCTCTCATACTTCTCATATCACTCACTCACTTACTCACTTACATCAAAATGGAAGCCATCAAGAACAACTCTATTGTCTCAAACGTCGAGATCGACATCGACACCACCCGCAAAAGTAAACCACCCTCACTACCTCTCCAACCCTCAACTAACATCCTCAGCCGCTGTCAACGCCGCAATTGACATCTTCACAATTGACCAAGGGCACGTCAGCCTCCCCAACGACCTCTGCCCTCTCGACGCCCTCTCCAGCATTCTCCGCAACATCTCCTCAGTCTTCGAGCTCGACGTCAGCGCCGATCTCAACCTAACATGCCGCAACATCCTGCAACGCATTCTCCAATCCATCTTCGACACCAACACCCAATCCGCCCTCGAAGAAGACTCCGAGATCTTTGCCCATCTAAGCTCCAAGCAAAAAGCCCGTATTCTCGCACAGGCCATCGCTGCCTTCACAGTAATTTTCCAGCGCTTGGCTCAGACTGGCGAGAAGGTCACTTATGGCGTTCTTAACCGTGAGGTGCAGCTCTTCACGGAGAGTGATCAGCGCGCATTGATGCAGAGTCTCATTGAGGGCGATGCTGTTTTCGAGAATTGTACTCGCAAGAGCGACGTTGCTGAAGCTATCCTCTCTGCTATCGACGCAGATGAAGACGCTGCGACACCTCAGCCCGTTGCTGCAGATGACAAGCAAGACTTTATGTTCTCCCCAAGCGCAGCTCAAGACCACAAGAACATGGGCGTTCCCTGGGGCTTCAGCATCATGGCAATCAACTAAACCACATCACGAACTTCAAACTTGACGACTGGCGTTTTTAAGGGACTCTCCGATTAGCGCGGCGCTCATAAAGTGCCAGGTATTTGCATTATAATAATCCGCGTACTGTAGAATATAACTCAACTCATGGTCAATTTTTCTTCCGTCTCTCTCGTCATTACTGAGGTGCTTCCTTGCCCTGGCTTTGAGCTGCAGTCTGGATCTGAATGATCTCTGTCTTTTTCTTCTCAAGCTTCTCTTGTGTCTCCTTGATTGTGTCTTCTAGTCGTGTACTGAGAATATTAGCATGCGGCATGTAGTGAGGGGGAAGAATACTAACATTTCACTGCTGATAAAGTCTAGACGACCCTTGACTGTATTTTCAGCCTCAAATTTGTCTTGCTTCAGCAACACTGGCCCAGCGAGCTTGTAGATTGTCTCTCCCTCTTGTAGTCGCTCAAATTCCTGGTTCTCATTAGCCCATGCTCACTGTATCTCATAAGAGCACTCACCTGCTGCACACCAATATTCTCCTGCTTCTGACCCTCCAACTTCTGTCGCGACGCCACAGCGTTCTGAAGTTCTACTCCCAATCAGCATAATTCCCCTTCAAAATGTCCCTAAACATACCGCCTTGAAGCTTCTGGAAGTCCTCAGACAGCGCCTGTAACCGTGCTTGAGGATCAGACATGATGATGTAAAATGCGGTAAAATATCAGTAAGCAGATTAAAAAAAACGTCTGCCTATTTCTGATTCGTCTTTTAGAGTGTCCTTAAGTTGTCGCCTAAATCGCCAAGGCAGAGGTCGAGAAGGTCGAGGTAAAGGTTGTGCAGCCCCTCTCTGCCCCGCTATAAGCATTGCGCTCAATCAATCCAATCCAACCATGGATCTTGATGTTTCCCCGCCAATTCAATCCACCACATACAGCCTGTACTGTACCTGTCCGTCTGTACCTACTGCCTTGCCTGCTGCTGCACTGTTGCCTCATCACCGTCCACCATCCTATAACGACTTTAACCTCTCGAGGCTCTGTTTGTTCCCTCCTCGATCCTCTCTTCGACATCTCCTTACTCCTCTGGGAGCCTCGAGTCTCGTCACCCCCTCCCCCCCACGTTCATCGACCCCAAACAACGTCACCATGTCGACCAACTTCCGCGATCGCGCCATCGCAGAGGTGCAAAAGGCGATTACAGCCGACCACAACAAGGAGTACCAAAAAGCTTTCGACCTATACATGTCCTCCATGGAGCTCTGGGTCAAGGCGCTCAAGTGGGAGAAGAACAAGGCCCTCAAAGTCACCATGCAGGAGAAGATGGCGACGTACCTCGACCGCGCAGAAAAGCTCAAGCAATTCCTCGCCGCCGAGAACGAGAACGCAAACGGCGGCGGAAAGGCCATCATGGGCGCCAACGGCAGCTCGACTGGCAAGGGAAAGCCGCAGGCTGGTGAGGACGACGATAGCAAGAAGTTGCGCAACGCGCTGTCTGGTGCTATCCTCCAGGAGAGGCCCAACGTGCGGTGGGAGGATATCGCTGGTCTTGAGGGTGCGAAGGAGACGTTGAAGGAGGCTGTTGTTCTCCCCATCAAGTTCCCCAGTCTGTTCCAGGGCAAGCGACAGGCGTGGAAGGGTATTCTGCTGTACGGTCCTCCAGGAACGGGTAAAAGTTACCTTGCCAAGGCTGTAGCGACAGAAGCAAACAGTACCTTTTTCAGTATCAGCAGTTCCGACTTGGTCAGCAAATGGATGGGTGAAAGTGAAAGGTACGTTCACTGCAGTCATTTGGTGCTCTATCTAACCCCTGCAGACTCGTCAAGCTCCTCTTCTCCATGGCGCGCGAGAACAAGCCCTCGGTTATCTTCATCGACGAGATCGATGCCCTGTGCGGCCCAAGAGGTGAAGGTGAATCCGAAGCTTCACGTCGTATAAAGACCGAGATACTTGTTCAAATGGACGGTGTAGGCAACGACAGCAAGGGTATTCTGGTCCTGGGCGCCACCAATATTCCCTGGCAATTAGACGCTGCTATTCGCCGACGTTTCCAACGCCGTGTGCATATTGGTCTTCCCGACATGAACGGTCGCGCGCGCATGTTCAAGCTAGCCATCGGCGATACTGAGACCTCGCTCCAAGCTAGCGACTACAATATTCTTGCCGCCAAGTCGGATGGAATGTCTGGTAGTGATATCGCCAACGTTGTTCAATCTGCTCTTATGCGACCAGTCCGGAAGATTCTACAAGCCACGCACTTCAAGCCTGTAAGTTACCCCTTCACAGCATTCGGTCTTGACTAACAAATCCAGGTTATGAAAGACGGCAAGCGCATGTTGACGCCCTGCTCACCAGGCGACCCTGAAAAGATCGAGATGACATACGACGACGTCTCATCCGACGAGCTACTTGCACCAGATGTTGCGCTGAAGGATTTCGAGATGGCGCTTGACGATTCGCATCCGACTGTTTCCAAGGATGATATTGCAAGGCAGATTGAGTGGACCAATGAGTTTGGAAGCGAGGGCGCATGATAGGGGAGACAGACAGATATATAACACAAGGGAGGTAGCGAGTTTACAGGATTATGTCTTAGCATGGCGGCGTCTTGTGGAGTTTTTATTTATCTCGTAGCTTGGCTTGACTTGGGAACATGGTGTGTGGGTAAATGAAATGAATGTTGATATATACGATCTTGAGTACAGGTCTAGGGAGAGCAGACCCCTTGCAGATGTAGTGAATGATGATGATGGTGGGAGAGCTGTACAGATTGGGTTTAGCGTTGGATGGATGCTTGATGCCGAAGTGCAGGGTAATTGAATGACGATTGAAGTGAAGCATCAATCTCAGCCATGTGAGGGCCCCAGGAAAAGGAATTGTTGGGTAAAAAACTACTCATAGCTTTCTTTTTGGGCCAATATATAAGTTGAGAGAACATCTGATACGCAATGGACTTGCATCTCCGCCCAGGATGGACATCAAAACGATTGTCTCTTTACGTTGTTGAACGAACCTAGCTCAATGATCTAACGAGAAACCGCAGCTTCATGACCAAGGGACAACAACTTTTTGGTAGATGATGAAGTTGTTTTTAACATATTCAAATACCTGAGACTTAACTCAGCCAATCAAAAACTCTATCCGAAGTTGGCGGGCGACCTTTAGCTCCTGGTAGATCACAGCTTGCAGCTATCATGATGCGTACAACCGGGGTCCACCGTTCATTGCCGTGCCAAGTCAACGCCAGCAAAAGGAATTTGAGACTCAATAAAGCGGAAAAAGAGACAGGAAAGGGATGTCATACGAAAGCATGTACAAGAGAACCTTGAGTAAAAAACAGAAATGGTCATGAAAAAGATGCTCAGCTGGAGAGTCTGTCTGTAAACCACCACTTTAAAGCCATTGCCCCACTATCTTTATCTTATCCATCTTATCAAGCGGTATCCTACGGCAAAAACATAATTTCATTCCCATTGTCAACCATCCCACCATCCCCAAGACCACCTAAACGCCATACACATCCCCATGTTCATCGCCTTCAAAAATGCTCGCCCATCACTCCAACGGCGTATCCGCCCTCTACCCTCCCTGATTCGCCACGCCTCTAGCAAAATCACAAACGAACAACTCGAACCCTCAAACGAACTCTCCGAACGCCTACAAGATACAGGACTATGGCATTGGACTCATAAAGCCGGCCGCCCGAAAGCGCCTATAGGTGACAAGCACCGCGCCAACCTCGTTAGCCAAAGTCTTTGCGGTACGGCCACCTCTCAATTTGTTGGCTTGAAGCTTATTGTGTAGATGATATTGCTCAATACATCGGCCCCTCGTTCGATCGCCATAAAGGATGCGACATCGTCGATATCAACCCCGGTCCCGGCCTCTGGAGTCGCACTCTCCATGATCTCGTGCAACCCCGAAAACACATCCTCATGGAACCCGACATTGAGCTCTACAGGCCCTTTTTAGGCGACTTCCTCGACAAACCCAACGTCGAAGCCGTTCCCAAAGCTGGTATCCTCTGGAAAGACCTAACCTCCATCCTCGAATCCCTCCCCCATCAAACCATCCGCGATCCCGCCGCCGAGCCCGAACGCAACGACACGCTCCTCGTCAACGTCAACCTGTGCTACTGCCCACCGAAGAGGTACCAATCGTTCGAATGTGTCAGCACAATGGTTCTCTACCAACTAATGTCCAGCATCCGCACCGCCTCTCTCTTCCAGCAATACGGTCTCGTGCGCATGCTAGTATGGATCTCCGACGACGGCAAACGGCGCCTCCTCCCACGAAGTGCCATCCGTCGAAAACGCAGCGCCTTCGAAGCAGAACTCTCCCTCGAATGGCTCCATGAAATCTGCGGCCATGATGTTGAAGTCGAAGATCGCTTTGAGCTCCGCGATGAGTGGATCAACATGGAGTCGGGCTACAACTGCCTCGAGCGCATGAAGAACGCTGGGTTGACGATGCCCAAGGGTCGTGAGACGATCATGTACAAAAATCTCAGCGCCAATCAAGAACTCGCCAACAAGAAGCTCGCGGGCATTCATCCGCCCCGACACAACCGACCTTTCCGCGAGGAACTCGAAGGTTTAGAAACAGCATTCGCAGAGGACGACGCCTCAGAGGCATCCAAACGCTTAAAAATGCTGCGCTACCGCGAAAAGTACGACGCAGTAGATTCACAGCTCTTCCTCGAACTCCTCCAGCAGCAGGAGGTCCTCAACAAGCTCTGGAAGAAATCCCCCAAGGAATTCCGCGCCGCCGAAGCAGAATTCAACGCCCGTCTCGACGTCGTCAAGAAGAACACACGCAAAGAATGGCTCATGGTCCGCGACAACTACCACCTCTTCCGCCAGAAGGAACCAACTCTGCTCTGGGACCGTCGCCCCTTCGAACCCCTCGCCGCACGCGCCGATGAATTCTACCCCCGCATGCCCTGCGCTCTCCTCGACCTGCAGCCCAAAGCCATGAACAAGTACACGCGCCAGCACGGCCCGACTTCGCGAAACGGCACCATCTCTGAAACCATGCTTCGCTACTGGTTCCAGTACATGCTTGCACCAATAACGAGCTCAATGGACGGTGTTTGGCCTGGCTTTGGCGACTGTGCAGCTGATATCAAATCGCTTCGTGATCCCGAGCTGGGCGGATCTCCTCTTTCAGGACATGGAGAGCTGGTAGCGCGCTGTGTTACCCAGGATCAATGGGCGGATATTATCAAAGCGTATCTGGAGTGGCCGTTTGCTCCAGAGTATACCACGCTTGTGGGGAGGTTGATGGACGATTATGATATTGACCCACCCCAAGACGACGAGTCCAAGGGTAACTCTATGGGCGGCGTCATATGAATTGTACGAATATAACGACACACCAAATATCTTACATGTACCATATCATCATACTATAGACAAAATAGAATTGTACATCATGATAATTGATACAATGAACTAAGAACTCATTCTGAGCTGTATGAACTGTACTTGACTTGGATGCCATAAACCCCGGTCGTTGTCCGTAGAGCAAAACGACATGCATCAAAAATAAACCACGCCAAAACGCCATCGCCTACCAAATCAAGGCCAACTCCACACAATGATGTATCATATCTTCAACTTGCTCCACGTCTTCTCGATAGACGGATCCTTGAGCGCATCGTCAACCCACCCCATCTTATCCCTATCATCCGCAATGACCCTCCCATACTCCAACAACAACCGCAGGACATAAATCTGCATGTCCTCTTTTCTGAGTACTTTATTCGCCCACTCCTTTCCCTCGAGCGCAATTCGCTGCGCAGCCTTATCATGACCGCTTGTTTCTCCGTACCCTCTGAAATACTCCATTATGCCGTAAAAGTCCTGGAATCTGTTGTCCATGGGGACAAAGTGCACCCAGGGCACGAGACGACTGTCGTGCCATTCTCTGAAGAGGGTTGCTTTTATGGGGAGGGATGTTGAGTTGAGAAAGCCGAGGTAACGACCTGAAAAAGAGTTTCCGTCGATATCGGGAACGTATTTGTAGTCGAACTGCTCGTGCATGTCCATGCCGTCAACCTTGGCGAAGTAATGATCCGTATACCAGCACCGTCCGTCTTCTTCAGAGGGTGAGCACATGAGATCGACGAAGCCTACTTCAGACCACTCGCCGACCCACTCCCCAAGACGACCATCAGCTTGGGCGTGAAGATGATACTGCTCTGACGGAAGGACGAAATTCTCAGGTTTTTCCTTACCGTGCTCAACAGCCGAGACCTTTGTCTGGTTGAGCATCGAGACAAAGCGATGACGGTGAAAACCGCGCCAATTCTCAGGCTTATTCTTGCCTCCCGTCGCGACACCTCGCCAGACCACGGTATTTCCCTTATTCTGCCACTCCACATCATTATCCTCACCGCCCGTGAAGCGATCCTCTCCCTTCCAGTAAATCGGCGGCGGGAGCAGAATCTCATTATTGATAGCGAGTTTCGAGCCGCCAAACATAGGAAACAGGACTTTTGTAGAAGACACTGAGATGGGATTGATCAAAAGACCATTTAGGCCTTGAAGGTCGGGTTGGTGGCAGATTTCGCTCGATAGCGTAAAGTTGGAGACGTAGCCTGCGAAAGAGTGCTTCTCGGCGTTGGAGATGTCGATTTCAGGGGGATGGTTGAAGGATTCTTTTAGAGGCGCTTGACGGGCTGGACTGTCTGGGGGGCATCCTCGACGGGCAATTGGCCAGTATGGGCCTGTAACTGTTAGCAAACGTCAAAATGAATGTCTCTGGTTAACGTACTAGTCTTTTCCCATCGCTTGAAAGGGATTCTGACGTCCCTGTCATGTCGTCCAGCAGTAGGAAGCTTCTGAAACTCCGAAACAACCTCCTTCGCAGGCCATAGACTCCGCGACGCAGCGCCCTTGGTCATGTACCCATCAATATCCTCCCACGGCACCACAAGACGGGGTTCGTCCATCGCATTCAACGGCATATCCAGATCGGGAACCATGTGTTCGATAGAACGAATCATATCAAGCCAGATCAATGTCCAGAACCAATCACTCGTTGAATTGGCTTTACCGTTTCGAATGTGGATCGACATCTCAAAGCTGTACGCCTCTTTTCGGATGATAGGTTGAGGAACGCCCCAAAACGGGTCGATATCGTGGTAAACCTGATCCCAGAACTCCTCCACCACGATGGCGTTGTTCTGCTTGGCAAAATCCCACCATTTGTCGAAACCTGGCGGGGGATGCCGACCACGGCGTTTACGGTACGCTTGGGCTGCTTCTTCGAGTGTATGCGATTCTCTGGAGAGGATATCTTTGTATCGTTTTCCGCCGTCGTTAATGAGCTTGTCAATCGGATGAGCGCCCTGCACAGGTTTGTTTGAGAACTTCACAAGTTAGCACGTGTCACCAAGCTAGCAGGCCAGAAACATACAGGTTGGTCCGCTGCTTTCACAGGAAACGAATCAGCGCCATCAGCAGCAGCAGGTTGTGATTTCTGTATCGGCAGCAGAGACGGCGCAGGAGAGCGATTGCTAAAAGACCAAAACGCAAAGAGAACGAGAGCGGCGAGGGCGCCGAATCGAATGAAGGAGGAGCTGCGCCGTGTCCTGAACCCAGGCGCAAGCATCTTGGGCATGTCGTCGGTATTCGAGCTACCCAACAAAAATTATCGTAGCCGATTACGGCGCAGAAATCTGACGCCAGCGACAGAAATCGAAATGCGCAGGGTTTTCTTTTTCGAGGAGGGCGAAAGGGATGACGAATGCGGTAGTGGGAAGAAGAGGTGTCGATCGCGGGGCAAGAAAGTCGGCGACAGTTTTTTTTGTGAGACTAGTGACGAAGAAAAAAGGAAGAAAACGTCGAAGATGATAAAAAGCAGTCGCTCTTTTCAACACATGATTGATCGATCTGTGAGTATGGCCGTTCGGGAACGGAAGATGCCAAGTCGTTCGTTTTGGGTATATCTGCAGTGTGTTCAAACGTGGGGAGGGTGGGTTTAAAGGTTGTAGAGACTGGACAGACAAGGATTGTCAAATAAAAAGGGGGTTTATCTTGAAGATATCCACGCCGAGTCGATGTGAGGTTTTTTTTCTTTCTTTCTAGTCGTGGAAGAGAGAGAGATTTAGGAGAATGAAAGAAAAAAAGGAACATGAATCGCTGGAATGGAATGAGGGAGGAGTTTAGTTAGAATTGAAAGGAGCTTGCAAGCAATCAATTTGCGTGCGATCTCAAATAGCAAGCAGGGAACAGCTCCAGCTTTAGACTAGCCCAACCTAAAATGTGGGATTCACCAATTTAGCTGCCGGGCTGGTACTTCGTCCTCTGTACTAATCCTGCAGGAGATTGAGGTACAAAACTCAGGGGCTTGGACGGGCGATTTTGGAGTAGGGGACGTTTCTGTGGGTCTCTTTGCATCGGGGGTTCTTAATTTTTCCCTTCCTACAGGGGAGCGAGGTGCTGTAGGCGCTGAAATCCACATTATCTGTTGCATCTTGGGATTAAACTTGGATAAATCAGGGGTCGATCAGACGCTTTACACGCGTCATGTTGTATTCTACGGTGGCACTGTTTCTCTATACAGTAGGTACTTTGAGAACACAGGTGACGGGAAACGTGTTTGGTGTCTCAGAGAGAGCAGCCAATCTCATTGCTAGAGCATGTATCGGTCAGACATGTTCAAGGGAGAGAGAGATAGGACAGTGTCCTCTTTTTGCAACATCGCCTGTGATGAGGACAAGGCGGGTTTGATGCGAGTTGCACAGTTTCATTGGGACATGATCCATGAGGGGACGCGTGTCAGAGCTGTTTCTGATTACAACTACAGGGATTCTCTCATCAACTTGCAACTTGGAATAGACATAGCGATGAATATTAATGATCATTCCTCACCGTAAAAAACAGGTAATTAATGAGCCTGTCCACTTCTTCTAGCTTCAATTAATCAAGTCACAATCCAAAGTTGCACTGGTTCATCGTGCTGCAACTTTACAAGAAACACAGGGGAGCAGCACTCAATGCCTCACAACGGCGTTTCGATAGCCAAGCTTTTTCATGTTTCTCCAAATAGTTTGTTTAATTTCAGCCGCACAGAATCGATCTAATCCCATCCCTCCCGGCGGCGCATGCAGCGGTTTGAATTGAGCCCCTGAACGGTGTGGCTGCTAGTCTCCGCTCCCGGGCAAGCGATCTCTCCCAAAGATTGAATATTGGATGAGATCAAGTGGATATCGAATTTGCCTGTGTTTGTTTACATACCGTTAGGAGGGTATTTGCTGGCAAGTGTTTGTTGGTCACAGCTGAATATTTGGCTATCACAATCTCACTGTAACAACGATCGCCTTGATAGAACACTGGAGTGAGTGTGTGCAACACAGATCTGCCAAACAGAGACAGATTCACGGGATCTTGCTCCTGAATCACAAATAGAAGCAAACCTCGAAGCTGACGGCTTGGCACGACTCACCCTCAGACGGACTACTGGTTCATAGCACAAGAATACTGGTAGTGAAGTCAGCCCCATCTCGTAAAAGTAGCAATGCAATACATTCCTCCATCTTGAATACTCTCAGGGTATCAAGAATGCTAAGCTTTTTCCAGTGGAGAACGCATCCGAAACAAACGAGAGTCTAAAAACCCCGATGTCATGAATACGAGCTGTCATGGAATTTTCCATATGGATAGTCAGCTGATCTACTGAGTCAGCCTACGTCAGTCCTTCATTCCATACCAATTGTTCTTTTCCGTAGATTCAGGATCTGTGCATGATGTGACCATGTCCATTGGCTCGCCTGGGTTGGAGAATATCGCGAATAACCTCGGTGTTTTTCGTCCTACCCCAATCTGCTGCTTATCCGGCTCACTTGTACAACAGAGTGATCTGTCAACTTCGCCAATAATTGCCAGAATATTAAATCCCTCTGTGACCTGCCGTATCCGTCTCGAGATCCGCGTTCCGTCATGTGAGGTTCTTTTCTGTGTCGCCAAGGCCGGACAATCCCTTCACTTCTGAACCTTCGAGCTTTTACTGAATGTGCGAGTTGGCGGTCTGTCGAGAACAAAGCGTCAAGATCATCGTCAGCTTCAGTGAGAATTGTTAACTAGTGGTGGGGTAAAACATTGCGGCTCCGGAGCTTCCCCAGGCCAAGGAAATAAACCGGCCTCACTCAATGACCGTTGACAGCATCATGTCCTCTCGAATATTCGTCGTCGGCGTAAAATTCGGTCTACGACCTTCGTTGTCTTGCGTAAAAGGTTCCATCTCAACCGGGTCACGTCGGTCCATTTCTGGGTCATTGATAACAAGCCCCAACCATGGAAAACACTTTTGCGGGCGCTGGAGCGTGGGACGCAAAAACAGAGACAAGACACAAACTCCAGAAAGCTAGTAACTTAGGGGAAAGTTGCAGAGACAGCTAGTAACTTAGGGGAAGGCAGACCCGCGACTCTTATGCGCCGACTCCTCCGTCGAAAACACAGCTAGTAACTTAGGGGTAAAGAGTGCCGACCACGACCATGGCATGCGCGAGAGGTATTACCTAACATTACATAAGACCAATAGAGGTTATCTACGGCTGTAAGCGGTGCATCCCACGTCCATGGCCGGCGGCAAAAGACAGCAGAGACAATGAAATGAAGACAATAATGTTGTGAGAAGATGTAGAGGTATTGGACAAGGCGAAAAACATAGGATATATATCGTCGGCACTTGACTCAAAGTGGAGGAGACCTGTTCGAATTGGGGAATCGGGGATTTTGGAGCAGACGGGAATTGAATGGACACATAGCGAGCGGAAAAATGGAGAAGATGTGCGTAAGAGAAACCCAGATGAGCGGGACCAACAGAATCACAGCATCTGTATCTCCGTATGTATGTACAGTATCTCGTCTAGACTCGAAAGGGTTGTCTTATGACCCTTGACATGTGCCAGTGGCAGGCTGTTGATAACCTTTGGAGAGTGTAAGAGAAACCCCCGCGCCCGCCCGAAACCGACGCTATTACCTTATCCATATTCAATTGTCTTGGGGAGAGGGAGAAAATGTGTCTGTGCCGCCGGCCGATTGCAGCCATGAGAGGGTTCAAAGAGGCCGAGAGAGGATGAGAAATGTCATTGACCTCCGAATACAAATGGAGACTTCTTCCCATCTCTTTCTACTCAATCTTTTCTCAAACTCAACTCAACTCAACCCATCTTCATCTCTTCTTCACTTCTTATCTTCACTTCACTTCCCCTTATCTTATCACATCTCAACCTCTACGTCACCCCCCACATTCCGCCCATCATGAACACCGGTCTCGTCAACAGCCGCTTCCTCTCCAAGCCCGATGAAGTCGGCGTCGTCGCCGTCGGTTTCTCCGGCGGCCAGCCCAAGGCCGGCGTCGACATCGGTCCCGCCGCCCTCATCGAGTCCGGCCTCCTCACCGAGATCCGCGACGAGCTCGGCTACAAGCTCTTCGGCGACGAGTCCGTCCAGCAGTTCGAGGACCTCGTGCCCGCCTCTGACCCTGACTACCGCGGCATGAAGAAGCCCCGCCACGCATCCGCCGTCACCCGCAAGATCGCATCGCACACTTACGAGCACTCGCGCGAGGGCCGCATGACCCTCACCCTCGGTGGTGATCACAGCATTGCCATCGGTACTATTGCTGGTACTGCCAAGGCTACGCGGGAGAGGCTGAACCGTGAGATTGCGGTTATCTGGGTTGATGCGCATGCGGACATCAATACTCCTGAGAGCAGTGATAGCGGAAACATCCACGGCATGCCTGTTGCTTTCTTGACTGGTCTTGCTAAGGAGGATAACGAGGAGTACTTTGGTTGGCTTGAGGATGACATGCGCTTGAGCGTTAAGAAGCTGGTCTACATTGGTCTTCGATCTGTTGATATTGGCGAGAAGAAGATTCTCCGTGAGCACGGCATCAAGGCTTTCAGCATGCACGATGTCGACCGGTAAGTTTCTCACACTGACGACCATGAGTTTTACTAACCTTTGCAGACATGGTATCGGCCGCGTTGTCGAGATGGCCCTCGCTCACATCGGAAACGACACCCCCATCCATCTATCCTTCGACGTCGATGCCCTCGACCCCATGTGGGCACCCAGCACCGGCACACCCGTCCGCGGCGGCCTGACTCTGCGCGAGGGAGATTTCATCTGCGAGAGCGTGCATGAGACAGGAAACCTTGTCGCCATTGATCTCGTCGAGGTGAACCCTCAGCTTGCAGATGGTAAGCAAGCTGAGCAGAACACAATCCACGCTGGATGTTCACTGGTGCGGTGTGCTCTTGGCGAGACTCTTTTGTAAATGTAGATTGGGGGTGGTTTTTGTGAAATGATTGATGATATCCTTGAGTTGAATGAATGGAATTGGGTCGGTGCATATGCATTAGGTACATAACATACAAGCGCTGGCTGCGCTGCGAGATCACTCTCGAAATAAAATGTCTTTCTTTCCTCGGGACTTGATGAAACCATCACCGACTTACCGTCCAATTCCGGCACATTCGGGACTGAAACATAACAAATAATTTCTCCGATCTTCTGATTAATCGTAAAGAATTCATCTCAAAGGCTGGAGAACGGATCTTGTCTTTTGACGTGTAACCATTCAGAGGCCATCGCAGCGTCATCATCCCCTGTTGCGTCGCATCCCCAGCCACCAACCAACCCCCTCTACCAGAAGCCTCACCCAAAAACGCTTTGTTGTAATTTCACACTTGACCTCAATTGGATGGACCATTTTCATCCCCTGTCTTGTTGACTTTTGTTCTTTTTTCCTTCCTTTTGCTTTTCTCTCTTCTTGAGTATCAAAACACCAAGACATTAATCGCTATCGTGTGATTAATACCTGATAAGAGGCCTCAATTGGTACCTCTTGGCACATCAACCCGACGTCAAATCCCCAGCCAACGCAGCACAATCTCCACACCTGAAATCCCCGATCCAACTGGACGCGCAGAAAACACCGACGACGAGAGATTTAAACGCGTGAGGCATCAACGCAGCAGCTTCAATTTTGAGGCATCCAAACTATCTTCACGAGGGAATCGGATTGAGGTTCCCTCCAAGGCGACGCTGGGAATCAACTGGTCGCCGATCGGCGGGGCTTGTTCTGCGACGTGGCAGTCTTTTTTGGCACTGCGGGAAGAATCGACCAGCGACGCGTGATTCTTGGGCTTTCGACGACTTATACTATATCTTGACGACCTAGACGACATATTGAGCGTGTTATTCACACTTGATTGATACATACGAAATGGTCGCCAAATCAACGGTTACCGGTTTGACCGGCACGACAGGATGGACGGGAACGAGCTTCACGAGATCATCAATGACCTACGACGGGCCTCCGCCGTCTACACATGTTCGAACATACAACTGGCCTCCTCTGCAATTGAACTTCTGGATCTTTGTTATCCTACTCGCATCAACGAGCATCATCGGCGTGTTCGCGACATTTATACAGACCCAGACTCAACTTGAGCTTGGAATTCCATGGTACGTCTCCCATTACACTACTTAGGTATTGAGAGATGGGTTGCTAACGTCTTCAGGTACTTTCCCTACTTCATCACCGTCGGTTCACTCTCGATCTTGTTCATCCTCGGTATCTTCTGGCTCATCGCCCAACGACGCCTCCTCCCCGCCATCGTAATGGTCGGCGGCTTCATGTTCTTTATACTCTGGCTCGTGGGACTTGTCGTTGTAGCTATACAATTATTTGGACCGGATGGATCTATTCAGAGCGTGTGCGATGTTCAAGTCTTCGGAAGGAATCCCAAGGGTACGAGCATGGCGACGATGGCGTGGCTTCAACAACGAAATATCTGTACGTTTATGTCTCACGTTCAAGGTCAAATTCAAATGCTAACTTTTGCAGGTCAATCATGGCAGCTTGTCTTTGCGATGGCTCTTACTGGTACTGTCTTCTTCATCTGGGTTATGATCATGGCGTACCAAGTCTTTGTCAACTCATAACCGACAAATGAGGGAATTGCAGATGGGGAATAATTGGATTAATGACGAAGTTACGAAGCATGGCATGACGCCTGGAGTTGCATGATTGTTATAATATGTTTGTTTGCATTGGATGGAGTTGGATTGAACAGAACATTGGTGCATTTGCAGGCATTCTATTGGAATAGTATAGACGAGAACATCAATTGGCACTACATATGCATATCATCAAATGACCTTAAAGGGATCATCACATGTTGGCTCCCCACGGACGGGGGGATAAAACTTCTGACATTAAATCAGGGTGCCAGAATAAAATGGTCTAAACCTTTACTAAAATATACTAAATTTACCTAAGTATTTTCATCCCTTGGGATAAAGATCCTAAGTTTCCTCCCCCCCCCCTTCGGCTCCCTCAATCTTCAAGCTAACTGAGAGAAGATCTGGACCCTTTGACCCCCCGACGCTTTGCTCGATCCTCATTAGCCCTCCTGTTATCTTTTCAGCTCCCATTGCACGGCGGTGTCACTAGCTCAGCTTTCACGTCAAGGCCTCGACCAAGGTTCACTTACCCCTCACCAGGAAAGCATCGCGACAATCAGCCAAGAAGCTTTCCGTCTTTGAAACAGTCATGGTGAAATACCCAGAGTCATACACCGGAATTAGAATCAGCATCGGCAATGCGTGCCGTGAGATTGCGAACCAGTCTTGGTAACTCAGGGTCTGGAGTGACGTAGGCTGAACCCCTGTAAAGTGGGAGATGACGAAAGAGGGGGCATGCAGATGTTGGCACTTTGGTGAGATCGAATGGATCTGCCGGTTTTATTTCTCCATTCTGTAAAAGAGACTTGAACAAAGTTGGAAATGGTTCGTTATTATTAGCTGCGGGTTGAGAGGTATAAGAAGGACGGAATGTCGCTGCTTGATCCAGTTGTTTGTCACATCAAACTACTTCACTTACATCTACAACCCAAATCAACACACTCAACTCACAATGGATTTCGTCAAGAACGCTATGTCTGGTGGCTCCAAGTCTGGTGATGCCTCCAAGACCGACGCCAACAAGCAGGAGGACTACGTCGATAAGGGTACATACCTTTCAAATACCTCATAGAGCTTGACAGTTCACTGACATTCATAGGTATTGATTTCCTCAACAAGAAGGGCGGCTTCAACATCTCCCGCGACAACCAGGAGAAGGCCACCGACTTTGCCCGCAGCCAGTACGAGAAGCAGACTGGGTAAGTGGCGTTTGTCATTGATCGTGGCTTGAACTGTGGCTAACAATGCTCCAGCAACAAGGTCGACCCCAAGATCTCTAACTAGAGAGAGGGATAATGTTTAATGAAGGAAGCTCAAATAGTGAGCATGAATTAATATGACATAATTGCTTCAATTCGATGGGTCTAGAGTGACATCAAGGTTGACGTGAATCACTGCCGCGGAGCATCGCAGATCAAACTCCTGCGAATCATTAATCCACAAAATAATCGAATCTGAAGGATTGTTTCACTTCGATACGAATTGCTTACTCGCTTAGGAATTTAGTTCTCTTCTCCAACTCAAACCCTTGTTTCAACCTGTGATCGAACTATCAAAAGCAAGTTTACTGTCTCAGGCTGAATCAAAAGAGTAAATCACCTCGTATCTTTGCATCCATGACGAGGCTTCCCTGTGAATTCGAGTATCGCTGTCATTGAATTCTTCTATCCGTAGACTGATGCATAAAGCGCTGGCAGGTTGTCCCAAGCAACGAGCCAAGCTTCAATTCGACCACATGGATCAGCCCCGCTATTTCCCCTCCAACCGCCGCTAAACAACCACCGCAGGGGGAACGATACAGACTTTGATTGGCTGAAACCATACACCATCAACGGCGCCCTGAAGTGATGGACTTTAGCGCAGTTAGGTTTTCTCTTTAGTGAGAGCTTATGGCGGGCGATGCCCAGAAAGACAAAACATTCAGCATCCCCATTCAATACCCGACAATCTCCATCCACATTCGCATCTGCATCAATCAAAACCCACCAGCACAGCACACCACAGCTGCCTCGCATAGCGGTCGCCGCAATGCATCATGGCCAACGATGAGCGAGAAAACAGCCAGAGCCCAAAGGTTCAGGCTCCCAGCCCAAGTCCGAGCCCAAGCGGCACCAGAGACGGGTCGCGTCCACAGACGGCCCATCGCGTCTCACACACCGGCAGCGATGATCTGGAGGCCACTGAGACATCAGAGATGACTGACGATACAGCCGCCGACACGTCGCAAGCCCAGCCAACAAACCCAACCACAGCGACATCTCCACACGATATTGCGATAACCGTTGATGATACGCACGCAAAATCACAGACCCGGACAATTCCCCAGAGCACCAGCAATCCCCCCACAAGCCACGAAGACTCGATGCTGCACTTGCCTGGTCACTCTGCCCCTGAGACCAGCTACTTCGACCCTATTTCCGTCGATGTCACAAGGGGACATGACGATTCTTTGACTGAGGAGGACGTTAGACGCCACCTCGGAGACGTGGAGTCTAGCTTCTTGCCCGCCTTGTCGCCCATTCCAACAGCATCCACGAACCAGGAGGGCGGCGTCGACGACACGTACCAGTTCGACTCGCCGACAAAAAAGCCTGCGCCTCAGCCTCAGCCTCTGCAGCGGCATCAAGAAGAAGAAGAAGAAGAACAAGAAGAAGAGGATCACGATGTAACTGTTGCGAGCACAAATACTTCCGGCTTTGAGAACTTTTCGTCACCGACTGCAGCTGCAACACGACGAACTATTTCGCGCGCCGTTAGCATGGCGAGTCAGCCTGACAATCGCAAAACAAGCTACGACGAGAGTGAAAAGGATGACACGGAACAGGAGAGCTCACAGGTATCTAGCGCTGGCGATAACGAGGCCCCTTTATCGAGAACCCATTCCTTGTCCGAAAAAGTCGATGCGGGCAGCACCCCTGGTCAATCGCTTCGAAGCCGACGACCAAAATATCTGCGTAGTCGTTTTGGAAGCCAGCGATCATCGACATCCTCATTTGCTACGAATCCCGAGTCTCATGAAGGCAGTGACATGACCGTTGGTCTTGGTACCGATTACGCTTTGCAGTCTGGCGGTGCAGTCCCCGCCATTGGAATGCTACGAAATCCCAGCAATCCGATGCTACGATCCATCAGCATAGGAAGCATGGGAAGTGTTGGGTCGGCATTCGGCGCTGAGGATTACACTGATACTTCTTTACCGCAACTCGAACCGCTTCACGAAGTCGATAGTCCCGAACGGCAGCGACAGGATTTGCTAGAGACACCGAAGCCCTCTAAGGAAGGGTTCACTACAGCGCCTACAGATACGGTCATCGCGCGGCATGTTAGAAACGTCCAGGTACCCGAATCTTTGGCCAAGGAGTACAAGTACAAGGGTGGACTCGAAACACCCCGGAAACATTCCTCAATCACCATGGGTTCCGTCAATACCGCCCGATCGGGCAAGAACCTGACGCTCAAAGAACAGAGCAGCACGATTGAGAGGCTGTCAAAGGAAAACTTCGATCTCAAGCTCAAAGTTATGTTCTTGAGCGATCGCCTTGACAAGCTGTCAGAAGAGGGTATCAAGGAAATGATCTCGGAGAATGTTGACCTTAAGACTGGTCTTGCGGTACTCCAACGTGACAACAAGGTTTTGCGGAGGCGGGTCAAAGAATTGGAGAAGCAAGTCCGAGATGAGGGAGAGCGTCCAAGCACAGCGCACAGTGGTGCATCATCGACAGACCAAACGGCCCGAATGGGAGATGAAGAGCGAGAAGAAGAGCTCATCTTTTTGCGGGAGCGGGTTGAGGAGTATGCCACTGAGATTGAGCGCCTACGATCAGAAAGTTTAACCAAGGAGAATGAGCGACGAAAGTTTGCGGATATCGTCAGATCTCTTGGAGAGCGAACTAGCGAGAATATGGAGCGACAAGAAGAGGCCGATGTTTGGAAGGATCTCCTGGAGCAAGAGACTGCGCGCAGAGAACAAGCCGATGACGAGAATAAGAGACTACGGGAGGAGGTGTTCAAGCTAAAGCAGGATATGTCTAGCCTGACTAGCGGGGGAGGCTTGCACCATACGACAAACATTTACAACATCACCAAGAAACATCGCGACGGCAATGTATCACCAGGTCGACCTGTATCTGGCCTCTCAGGCGATATGGAGAGCTCAAATGGCAATTTCAGCGCTGCGACCACACTCGTTGATGAATTACGTCGCGAGAGTGAGCAGCTGCGTCATGAGAATGCTGAATTGAGACGCGAGGTCGGTGCGCAGACATCCATGCTGACTTCGAGGAATCGCGAAAAGGAGCGCCTCTACCAGGAGATTGAGGATCTCAAGATGGCTCAGCGACGAGGTCGGCCTGCCCCTTCAACAATTGACAGTCTCCTCGAGCGATCGGCTTCACAGGTTGGTGGTATGGAGAGACCCCAATCGCGGGGTAGCATGAAGACACGGACGCAGATCGAGGAGGAAGCCGACCGTGAAGAGCTCGAGAACAAGATGAACGAGATGCGCGACAAACTCAGTGAGGTCAAGCTGCAGAATCAAGAGTTGCAGCGCGAGCTTGAGATTTGCATGGAGGATTTTGAGGCTGCTATTGGCGACAAGCGACAAGCTGAAGAAGCAGCATTGACTCTCCAGGAGGACCTCAACAATGCGATGAACGATCTTGTTGCTCTACAATCCGAACGCGACGAAGCTCTCCGTGAGCAGAACGAGATGGAGAGCGAATTCGAAGCGCTACGGAAGGAGGCCCAAGAGGAGATTGATGCGTTGGAGTCTGAGGCCGATCAACAAGCCGAGGAGATGCAACGAGTACAAGCAGATCTACAGGACCGCTCAGAAAACTTTGACGCCTTGCAGGAAGAGATGCGCAAGATGAGCGAGGCCTTGATACGACTTGAAGACGACCAGGAGAACAAGTTGCGGCGCATCCAACAGCTCGAGCAGGAATTGGACTCGTCCAACAAGGAACTTGAAGAGCTGGAGCAGAAGCTCATGGAGGCGAATGACAAGAACCAGCGACTTTCTGTACAGCAAGAGTCGTCACAGGGAGAGATTGCATTCCTACGAGAAGAGCAAGAGACCGACAAGATACGCATCGGTGATCTCGAGGCTGCGATGGCCAATGCCGAACAGAGCATCCGCGAAGAAAAGGAACGGGTCAAGGAATTGGAGAACCGTCTCCAACAAGAGCGACACCAGCGAGAAATCGTGGCGGACCAGGAGAAGGAGGAGGTTCAGCAGTTTGTCAACGAGCTCAACCGGGAAGCGTCAGCGGCCAAGGATGAGGCTCGTCGTCTGCGTAAGAACTTGACGTCGAGGGAGGTTGAGGCGACAGAGTGGAAGGAGAGGTTGATGGAGCTTGAGAATAATCTTCGTGAAGCTCTTGGTGACCTCAACGGTACCCGCTCTTCGCTCCTTAAGGTGAGTTGTCTTGTTTCGTATTTGTGGGGGATTTACGCTAACAGTCTTAGTCAATCGCCAAGTTACAACGGGAGCTTGAGAATACGATCCGCGATCTGGATGCCAGCAAGGCTGCGCTTGTGGAGAAGGATCGTATCATCAAGATGCGCGATTCGCTACTTGAGTCGCATGCCCTTGAGAGCCGCAAACTCGCAGAATTACTCGACAAGGAGCGCATTGCCCACCGCAACACGAAGTCGCAGTACGACACATTCCAAAAGTCTCATCAGCACCTTACCCGAACTGCAAGCAGTCAAGATGTTCGCATCGCTGAGCTTGAGACAAACAAGAGTCAGGATCGCAGGAGGATCGCACAGCTTGAGCAGTCGATGCGCGATCAGCTACAAGAGCGCAATGAACTCCTCCTCCAGCTTTGGCACAAGCTCAGTAAATTGTGCGGAAGGGAATGGGTCCACGGCAACTCCCTCATCGACCGCCAAGTCCTCCCCTCAATCGAAGTCATCGCCAACCGCCTACCCAGCTTCACCAAGAACCTCATGGCCGCCGTCAAAGCCATCGAGAACATGATCGGCTCCTTCGAAGTGCGCATCAAATCCGTCGAGCGCGACCTTCACAGGGAGTATCAAACCCTCGAGTCCAACCTCGAAGTGCGCACCAAGAAACTGGACCGTCTCGAAACCATGGTTAGAAACTCGGTCGCTTCAGGATCTCTGAGCCACGACGCAAGGTACTCCCGCCTCGAAGAAGCATATCGCCAGCTAAAAGTCGAAAATGCCACGCTCCGCACCGCAAACGACGTGCGAGCCCGAGCCTCATACTCCAGCACCGAATTAGTTCCTCACTCACCGTCACCATCCATCCCCCGCGGTCCCAACGATCAGCGCACAAGTCGTTCTAAATCCCGCTCAACTGTTACGCGCGCACACACCACCACCGCACTACCGGGCTCGTCAGCAGGTGGTTTAGGGCTGCGCGACATGGCTGCTCTGAGCGAGGAGAATAACGGCGCTGCGAATGATAACAGGTGGTTGTTTAGGCTGCGCGATATGGAGTATAAGCTCAAGATGGAGCGGGAGGGTCGGAACCAGGATAGACATGCTGCGAGGCAGAGGCTGGGAGGGTTGGAGATGGAGAATAGGGATTTGAAGGAGAGGATGAAGAGGGCTCTGGGGGACCTGGATTAAAAAAAGCGTGGAGTAGGGATGGGTGGTTGATTATTAGCATAGATGGGAGCTAGGTGTTGTATTGTGTATAACTGGACTGCATGGTTTAGTACAGGTATTCTTTTTTGTTGGTGTTGGGGAATATATTTGGGTATTATGATCATTGATGTTGACGATGCTGAAGTGCCCTGGTGATGGTGAATTTATTTGCTGGTTGAGTGAGGCTTGGTGGTAGTGGGGTGTTAGCGCTGTGAGTACCGGGAGGTACTAAAGAGGAGGTAAGAAAACTTACGAGCTCCTATACAAGTGGTAAAGACGTAGGTAAACTGATTAAGCTGAGCACTGCAAGTCGGTGAATAGGTGTCTAGATCTTGAAGTTGGAGACCGCGATGTACGTGATGGCAATACTTGTGTATAGATTTAAGCCAATTCGGGAGAGTTTTGGTTACCTTCAGGCCTCTGAACTGCGGTCTTTTCCCTGTGGCTGGTGACTTCATTGTTTTGTACTGAAGACAGTTCAATGTCGTGATCAAGAGCATCATCTGAAGTTAACCCCACATTGAACAAGGTTCTTTATTCCCCGAAGCTGGGGAAGAATTTCTTGCTTTTCGAGTTGTGATGCGGAATGTCCGAATGGAGTAAGACCGCGTTCTCCTCAATTCGATATAAGATCCAACACCATTATCTTCTGACCATTCTATATCGTCTTCTATCTTATCACAACCTTCTCATCATTCTCACTGTCTTATTCATCTTATTTCCATCAAATTCTGGTATCTTCAGGCGCCGTCAAAATGCTCCGCGCATCCCTCGCCAAGCCCTCCCCCCCTGTCCTCCGCCGCTGCATGACATCGCTAGCCTCCAAAAAAGAAGGCGACATCTCGGATGCATTTACTTCGCTGTCCGGGGCCCAGCGCGAGCCTTTACCCGATCGATATCGTCAGCTGAAACTTAGTCTCCTACAAGGTCGTGAAGATAAGATTGTTCGATCGTGGAAGAAGCTCCTGAGTGAGTTGAAGCGGGAGAATGAGATTGTTGCGAACAAGGGACCGGGTGTTATACCACAGATTGAGTTCAAGGATCTTGAGAGGAGGAATGATACGCTGAGGGAGGAGGTCAAGAAGAGAGGTGTTGTTGTGGTGAAGGGTGTTATTCCGGAGGGTGAGGCAAGGGCGTATAAGGCTGAGGTGGAGGAGTATGTTGCTAGGAACCCATCTACACGAGGTAATGTACCCCTACAATCCCCTCGTCAATTGACTTAGACTAACAACTACAGCATTTCCACCTCACGATCCTCAAGTCTACGAATTATACTGGTCACCACCCCAACTAAAAGCCCGCTCACACCCCAACTTCCTCACCGTTCAACACAACCTCATGTCCCTCTGGCACACCACAACCCCAACCTCAATCTCCCTCTCCCAACCCTTCAGCTACGCCGACCGCCTACGCATCCGCCAACCCGGCGACGCCAGCTTCGCTCTCGGCCCACACATCGACGGCGGAAGCGTAGAGCGCTGGGAACCAGAAGGCTACGGCGCAGGACACGTCTACGACTCCATCCTCCAAGGGAATTGGGAGTCCTACGATCCGTGGGACGCGAGCGGGCGTGTCGACGCTGTGAATAATCGGTACGATGGATTGGGTGCTTGTTCGATGTTTAGAATGTGGCAGGGGTGGATGAGCATGAGCCATACGAAGCCTGGGGAGGGGACGTTGTTGGTGAATCCGCTGGTGAAGCTTTCTATGGCGTATGTGCTGCTGAGGCCGTTCTTTAAGGCAAGGAGTGAGAAGGTTGGGAAGGGGTTTTTGGAGGAGGGGAATTGGGAGTTGATGAGGGATGTTGATAGTGAGTTGCAGGGTGCGACGCCGGGAACGGGACAGGAGTTGACAGGGGAGTTGCATCCGCATTTGGAGCTTGAGAGAACGATGGTTCACGTTCCTGAGATACAACCAGGAGATTTCGTAGCATGGCACTGCGACAGTAAGTCCCCTACGGTCACCCATCACTACCTCCTTACCCCAATATCACCGTCTATTAAACCAGTACTAACAGCATTCAGCAATCCACTCGGTTGACAAAGTACACGCCGGCACAGCAGACTCTTCAGTTCTGTACATCCCCATCTGTCCGATCACGGCGCAGAACGCAGAGTACATGGTCCGCCAGCGCGAGGCTTTCCTCCGTGGCACGCCGGGACCGGATTTCCCAGGCGGTGCGGGGGAGTCCGGACATGTGGGGCGGGGCACGGAGGATATGCTGGACGGAGCGGCTCGTCGGGCGATGGGTCTGAGTGCGCTGAGGACGGAGGGGGAGGGGAAGGTTGTTGAGGAGGCGAATCGGATCCTTGGTTTTTAATTGATGGCCTCAATCATGGTTTCTTGTCGGCTATTTCGTCCGTCACGGTCATTTCTTCGGGTTACCTGTCATTTATTTTCACGTCGGTTATTTTCTGCAGTCGTATTTGTCGGTCATTTCATTGGTATCCAGTGTCTTGTTGATCAGGTAGTTTGTAATCAGAACTGGTTTGTAAGCCGATGTTTCATGAATCGTGCGATATTCGACCGTTTAGAACACTTGTTCAACGCACATCCAACGAAAGCACCCGTGTCCCTATCCCGCACGGATGTCGGACAGCGATGATCCGGAGACGTTTAGCGTTACTGCCAGTCTCCGCAATGGTCTCAAATGGTCCTCAATGGATTCATTACTAATCGAGGAAGCATCTAGAGCCTTCAACCGGTCGATCTGAGGGGGAAACTGGAAAGGTCCATTAGTAAAGCAAGCGGTGAAGACAGTGGAGAAAGGTTGAGGTCTTCTTGAAACGGGGAGACAGACAGATATATATACCCCGTAGACATCGCCCCTCGGATTGTTCGGACAGACAAGCTTCATCACGCAATACACTACTATACCCAATTCACTCAACATCACCAATCAAGGTTTCACTGCCCATCATGAGCTACACACTCTACGACGCCGCCATCCTCCACACCAAGGAAGCCCTCAACTCCTTGTCTTCAATCCTCAAAAAGGCCGAGTCCCACGCCAACGCTGCGTCATTCACCACCGCCAAACTGGCCCCTGACATGTTGGACCTCAGCTTCCAGGTCCACTTCACCACCGACACAGCGCAGAAGATTGTCGCGCGCACAACCGGCAGCGAGCCGCTTACCCTCTCTCGCGACGAGTGCACTACATTTGAGCAGTACCACGCGAGGATCGCGCAGGTTCTTGAGGTCGTTGAGAAGGCTGATAGAGAGCTTGTTGAGAAGCGTGGTGCGGAGGTTGTGACTATTGGGCTTGGGCCGGGTAAGAGTGCGGATATGAAGGTTAGGGATTATGTGCAGGGATATGGAATTCCTAATGTTTTCTTCCATTTGACGACTGCGTATGCGATTTTGAGAAAGGAGGGTGTTGAGTTGGGGAAGCAGGATTATATCGGTGCTTTCATGAACCAGTACTTCTAAGCTCTGGACAGTAGTTGAGCTGCCGGATTAATAAAAGTGATTTGACGTTGACTGAGGCTGCATGAGGTTGAGAGTGAGCGTCTATTGCAATTGACCAAGATCCAAATGCCTATTTATTTAACTTTCGGATGAGTGTGTACTAAACTTGAGATATTTTGACGTTATTCTAAGTTTGATGCTCTTAAGCTTTTGAGCGTTGATGGATGCTTGATTGGCTCATGTCAAGTTCAGGGTAGCTGTAGCTGTAGTCGGAGGTGTCAAGCTGTCATAAGCTGGAGATCCATTTGTCATCCTTGCTCGCCCCTCCATTTCCCGCCGCACTAACGCCGCCACTCCATCTCCATCTCCGTCTCCATCTTGAATTCAGCATCTTCAATTACCCATCTTCCTCACCAAAATGGCTGCACACTGGTGGCTCCTCCGCGCAATCCAATCCTTCGAAGTCCGTCCCCTTTCCCCTATCCTTATACTCAATCACTAACAAATCTCAGGATCACATCGTCGCATCCGTACGCCTTCCAACCTCAAACCATTACTCTCCTCACTAACAATCACGACTTAGATCCTCCGCCAACCAGGTTTCCACCGCGCAGTAACACGCATCCACAAGACCATCCACGAGAAGCAACACGGACGAAATCCTCACGAGCCTCTGGCACCGGGCGAAGCGACGGCGGATCCGAATACAGCTGGTAAAAATTCAGAGTTTGTGAAGCATTTTTTGGATGAGATCAAAAATCAGTTTAGAGGGAAGCCGACGGATATAACGAGGAAGTGAAAGAGATGGATTGATGATTTTATGATACCCTGGTTAACTGTGACGATTGATGATGGTGGGAGGTATAAGAGGTGGATGGGGGAATGGCACGGGCGATTACTAGCCGACTTGTCCCTACGACACGGTTCTCGAATGCTATAACCATACACACGTCGCGGGAGCTCGAACTGGTCAGCGAGGAGATGGACGGTATTTATTGAGGACGACTAAGTCGTTCGCTGAACCGAGGAGACACCTCTCCTTGATCCTCCCTCCAAGCCATTCGCCTCAGCACGACGATCTACGACCGACACGTCGCAAAAGACCCCGATTTTGTTGCCGATGGACCTTTATCTGTCTGCGCCGTTAGCGAGATCATTTGGAAACATAAACGGTCGCTTTACTGTACATTACCGCGCCTGCAGGCTGCCAATGATACCGATTACCCCTCCATGTCTTTTCACTCATTGCTGAATCGTCTATTATTGCAAAAGCCATGTCCATCTTACAGATTACACGGCAGACAACACGCCACCATGTTCATATCCTTCCCAATTAACGCCGATAACTGTCCCCATTTCTCCAGGTTCACTATGTGTCGTTTTAATCGACCAAGTCTTGGTGTAGTGTGCTGGGTATGTGTACTCGTAGTGTCGTCGAGAAGAGCGACGATCTCAATGCTGGTATCTTTCGATGATGCTTTCCACATGGTGACTGATGTTTGAGAGCGAAGGCATTCCAAATCAGCAACAAAGCCAGTTTTATAGCCCATGCATTCGTCGCTGACCGTGAGCTTCTGTCATCTCACGCATGGTCATCATCTTACCAAATCTCTGGAAATAGCCGCGCCAAGTATCACCACCAAAGTAAGTTTTTAGCCGTCGCCAACGGGCGCGCAACACCAACTCACCAATCCGTCATGAAGAATCACCGCCAATCGTCAAAGATGTTGCTGACTCTGAGCTGTCCCTCTCACGACAGCGTAGCATACTGCCCCCAATCAACCCAATTCATCGGCAGCCCAATATCCAGATTCGCTTCCAGCGCATCCTCCACAGCCCCCAGGTTAAAACTCGGATCAATAGCCCCAAACACATCCGCCCCCGAAATCGCATCAATCAGCGAAAAGTCCACGGCCTGCTCCACACTCGGCACAGCATTAACCATGCTCGGATTCGTCACGGCCACTGGATTCGTCACAGCCACTGGATTCACTGTCGGCGGCGGCGATTCCCGCGTAAGCGCGTTAGCAGCGCGCTCCATCTCCTTGAGCACCCGCTCGCCCAACCCGGCTACCACGTTGGCGCTCCAGAAGTAGTCGCCGAATTTGCGGAGCATCTCGCAGTTGCGACGGAATGCGTGCATGGCGCGCGAGCGGAACATGGGCAGGCGGGAGTGGCGCATCTTGCGGTACTCTACGCTTAGGGCGAGACAGACGGCGTAGGGGACGAAGGGCATGGGGGAGAGGTGGTCGCGCAGGACGGCGCAGGCAATGCGTTCTGCTGCGAGGGAGCGACGGGCGTTGGCGGATGGAGGGGGGAGTGTAGATGCTGCTGTTAGTGTGCCAGGTCGTGGAAGACGACATGATAAGATGATGACGGCGTGATAAAATGTTTCAATCGTCGCTGTGATTATTAGACATGTACTTGACCGAATGGGGGACTTACCGATTAGTGAGCCTGGTACTTTGAGCGCATCGGCATTGACGATCATGGCTTCTAGAACCGGAAGATCAATATACGCAATCTTATCCAACCCGCTCGCCTCAGCACTCGGTCCCGGGCGATACAGCTCAATAACCTGATCCAACCACTGAACCACACTCAGAAACAACCTAAAGCACGGCGGCCTCTTCCTAATACACCCATCCAAATTCGCGCCTATATCCCTCTCATGCATAAGACACGGCCTCCCATACACAGCCGCATTAATCCGATCAACCGCCCAAACCGCACAGAACAGCGTTTCCAGCTCCTCACAGTTCGGCGCATCATATCTCAACAAGTGAAGACCCAGCGTTTGGATGTGGTGAATAGCGCGACCGCCGAGCTGCGCGGGGAGGTCTGCTTCTTCGGAGGAGTTGGGCTGGGTGTACAGGGATAGGAGGATGAGGGCGCGGATGTGAAGGACGCGGTCTGTTATGATGCTTGTTTCGAGAATTGCGCGGACGGCGGAGGAGAGGGATTGCATGAAGTCTTGGCAGGGGAGGAGATCTTCGCCTTTGTTCTGGAGATGGAGATACAGCGCCATGCTTGGGTCTGTAGATGCAGCGAGACAGATGAGTTGTTTCAACACCACACTTGCTGGTTCATCGCCCTCCAGCGCAGTCTCCGGTATAATTGGCATGATGGGGTGAATCTTTTCCAGATACAGCGCCTTCAATTTGAGGTAGTCTTGATGTGGCGGAAGACACGATAGACAATGCTCTTTGACAAACGGTAGTAAAAACTGGTCCATTATCGGCGGGGGCCGAGAAGTGATGAATTGACTTGCTTGACCAGGATTATTCGAAGAAAGCCATATTCCTACATCTCCCTTTTGTGATGTCTCGCGGACGGATGCTGAGCCCGTGGCTTCCATGAACATGCCCTCTGGATTGAGATCCCCCACGAAGCGGGATGATTGGTTAGGCGTGCTTCCTGATTCGCGCCTTGGAGTTGGCGCAGCAGGACTTGCATTTGCGGTTGAGTTTGCATATTGGAGCGATGAATCTGGGAGAGCAGTTCGTTGTGTTGGTAAAGGTAGTGATCTGGTAGTGTCAATTGAGTGAACTGAACCAGAGCAGGCCCACTCACGTTGACCGGGACGTCTCATCTTCTTCTACGGGAGGCGATGTCTCATCGACTGCATCTTCAGCATGGACGCAGCGCCTCTACTCAATCAGTTCCCCACTCTCACTCTATTCCTGGAGTGGTGTCAGTTCTCACCTTTTTCTTGCGACATGAAGCGCATGCGTGCTGGACCTGTTTGCGCTTCACGGGGAGACCGCCGCGCGAAGGGTCTGAGGCGACGAATTTGACATGTTTTGAAGGAGTGGGCATTTTGTCTGAGGCATGAGTGAGCGATGAGACGGGATGGGATGCTAAAGTTAGTGGATCAAGGTGAAGGACGCGTCGGTGAGGAATGGGAAGGGGATTAGTCAGCTCGGTAAGATTTAGTTGGAGGACAACACCATGAGTTGAGTATCACGAGAATTTGGATGGAGTGGTTTATGTAGCAAAAGCATGCTTCAAGTGTATTGTTGAGAGTGCGATAGCCATATTGGAGGATGTGAAATGTGACCAATCAGTAGAAGGAGGTCTGGGACCCGAGAGTCCGGGTAAGCGCCCAGATGGAGATTGCGACGGAACTGTAATCGCAGTTTGGGAATGGCTTCAATTGTCTTGCCATTTACGGAGGAAAGGATGGCTTGGCTGTCAGATCGACCGGGTCGGGTCATCCCGTTTTCAAGATACCCTCACGATCACTTACCTCGAGCATAATACAAACTGTAAATATCTCGATAATTGCAATTCAATATGCAACAACCATTCAATAAAAACAATACATCATCGTCTCACAACATCACCCGTTGCCCCTTCAATCCGCCCCCCGAAATCTCCAGTGGGACCCCCCAAACAAACAAGCACCGTGAATGCGCAGGCCCAAAAACACGACCGCTCCCACCAAAAAACATGGCCTGAATTCACGGCCCCATACAAATTCTCCAGTGGCCGTTTTGCGAGACCCTGCATGTAGCGAAATCCATTGGTTCTCGTTCGCTGTGAGGTTATGCGCTAGACTGGAAGGGGGAAAAGGTAAACATTATGCCTGGAGGTCGTGTAAATGATGGCCTGGGGATGTTTTGTTATGCTGGAGTTGTGTTTTTTAAATGCGAGGGGTTCGCTGTTTTGTTGATCTGTTATTTTATTCATCGCTTGTTCAGGTTATTGAACTTATTTTGACTCGTATTTCTGGTGGTCGCTTTACTTTATGAGTCTTTGTAAACTGCCTTACGTCTCATTCAATTGACATACTCACCCATCATGGACAACATTCATCTCCCCATCGCAATAAGACGCTCCCGTCGCAGCAGCGTAAAACCAGAGCCAGACATGCCCTCATCCCCAATGCCCTCCAAAACTCCCAAGCGCACCTCCCGACGAGTTCGCTTCTCCGACCCTGGCGCCTCTTCATCTGGATTAACCCCCATGGTAAATCGCTTCACCGTCGCAACACCCAAACGCCGTCGTCACTCATCCCTCCCTGTCCAAACAAACCCTAGCACAGTTCGGTCAAGTCCAGCGCTCCCTGAAAGCGGTGAAGTTACATTTCTGCCACTGCGACAAGTCCTCGACGGTCGCGTGCAGCGAAGAATTCGTCGCAATGGTCTGAGCGAGGAGATGAACACAATTCAACAGGAAAAGCGCCGTCGGAACCAAGAAGCAAAGGAAGAAATTGAGAAGTTGAGAAATGAACTAAAAGCCCGTGATCGCGAAATTTATGAATTGCAGAATGCGACTATCGTCATCGACACAGATCGCATTTGGGATCTTGAGAAGCAGATCCAAGATCTTCAAGATGAGCTGTCGAAGAGATCAGGTCGCGCTATGGATCAGAGCAGAGGGTATAACTGGACTCTTGCAGCGCGGGAGAAGTTTTCTCAGGATTTCATGGATATGACGCCAGATGAGGATCAGTTTGGGGATGAGACTATGGCGCAGTTCATTTGTAGTACACCTTCGAGGGCGCGTACTTCGTTTATGACGCCGCCTGCTACGAGTCCTACTGTCCCTGGAACACCGATCTTTGAACCCATAGAGACAACGGCCATGGTTGGTGTTCAGGCTTGCTTGCCGGATCCGAAGCAGCTGCAGTTGGAGGAGGAAGTGTCGTCGCTTCAATTGGAGGTGGCAAAGTTGACTGATACTCTTGAATCTTACAAGACTCTCAGCGGACGCCTGAGCGACAAGTTGTTGGACTACACACCTAGAGATCAATCAGGTCTCGAGGCACAGATTGACGCTATGCTCCAAGCAATGTCCGACAGAACATGCGCCCTACAAACCCTTACATCTTCCATCACAAAACTCGGCTTCACTGGCTCTGACGCCAGCGAGATGATAACAACTCTCATCACCAACTTCCGCGCCGCCCGCTTGGAGCTCGAGTACCTAACCCCCGGCGAAATCACCCTTCCCCTATCTTCCCACGGCGCAGAGGTCTTGGATCTCATGCTCACGCGCTTACGCGACATGGCAAAGCGCGCAAAGGAGGATGAGGATGCTATAGATGAGTATCACGAGATCGAGCTCTCCCTACGGAAGCAGTTGGACGCAAGAGTCACAGTGATGGATGGGCTTAAAGCAGAGATGGGAAAGGCTGAGAAGCTTATCAGTGATAAGATTGCGAGGATTAGAGAGCTCGAGGTTGCGAATCAGAGGCTTAAGGGTGCTGTGGATGGGTATATCCGCGATATTTCAGAGCTGGAAGATCTCGTTCAGCGAATGGAGCGTGAAGCTCATGATGCCAATGATGAGTATGCTGTGCAACTAGAAGTCAAGCACAAGATCCTCACCCGTAAAGAAGACACCATCGCCTCCCTCGAAAGCAAACTCTCATCCGCCCTCTCCCGATCCTCCGATCTTCAAGCCCAGATGCTCACTCTCCAAACTACCAACACACAAACCATTTCAGAACTCAACAAAAAGCACGGCTCAGCACTCGCAGCGCGCGACGCAAGCGTTCTCAAGTACCGCAGTGAAATCGACAAGCTGAATGAATCTCTACGCTCGGCACATGATAAAATCTGCGGTCTGCGCGTTGAGAACGGTGGTTTGAAGAGACAAGTTGATGAGGAGAGGGTTAAGGCGAAGGAGGTTATTGATGCGATGAAGGAGGAGTTGGAGAGGGTGGTTAAGATGAGTCAGGAGTTTTTGACGCCGAGAAAGGAAGAGTCAGAGGTTGTGAAGGGACAGGGGGTTAGGAGGGTGAGTAAGAGGTTGAGGGGGAGGGATAGTGGGATGGGGTTGTTGGATGAGGAGGAGGAGGAGTTCTTTTAAGGGACATTCATTGTATTTTCCTTTGTTTAGCATATTATTATTTAATTCATATTCATATTCATATTGAGAGTGAGAGTGAGGTTTAGTTGGATGGTCGTGATGACTTGCCTTTCTGAGTAAGTACCGATTCGATAGCCGATGAATACCGATCCCCACACCAACCAATCTAATCAATCACTCATAAATTTCATTTTTTTTTTTTTTACTCACTCGGAATTACCGTCCGAGTTCGGCCGTTCGAAACCGCTTATCAAGATCCAATCTCATCTCAATAATCTCGCATCCCATTCATTCCCCAGACCCCAGACTCTTTCACTTACACATACACTACCCCATTCTGACACTCACTTGAATACATAATATCACATACATTTAATATGACAATACTCATCCTCCGTCCCGCATTCAAACATCCCCTCCGCCACATCCAACGGCGCTTTCAATCCTCACCCCCTAAAAAAGACCCCGTCCCTGTACCCGCCACCGTCGCTCCTTTGCCGTTATGGCAGCGTCTTGGACCTTTGACAACGGCTGTTCAGGCTTATGCGCGTGCGCAGAATAAGAGTCCTTATAAAACACAGGTTGCTACTGCGGTGGTGATTTACATCGCGGGGGATTTGAGTGCGCAGTATGTGGGTGGCAATGAGTATGATCCTGTTAGGACGTTGAGGAATGCGGTTATTGGGTGTGTTGCTGCTATACCGAATTATAAGTGGTGAGTATTCCTTTTTCTTAGTTATAGTGAGAGTATTAGTGAGGTTGAGGGTGAGCGAGGTTAGAGTGTGATATTAATATCCTGTTTAGGTTCATGTTTCTCTCCCACAACTTCAACTACTCCTCCCGTCTTCTCTCTCTCGCCACAAAAGTAACCGTCGGCCAAGTCGTCTTCACACCAATTTTCAACACCTATTTTTTCGGCGCCCAAGCCCTGCTGTCTGGATGTGACATCCCCGGCACAATCGAGCGCGTCAAAGACACAGTGCCAACCAGTATTATCAACTCTTGCAAATTATGGCCCATTGTCACGGCGTTTAGTTTTTCGTTTTTGTCGATTGGGTGGAGGCCTTTGTTCCACGGTGTTGTGGCGGTTGGGTGGCAGACGTATCTCAGCTTTTTAAATAGGATGGCGGAGGTTAAGGAGAGGGAGAGGCATGAGAAGGAAGGGAAGATGGAGGTTGGGGAGAGGGTTGGATATGCTGTTGCTGAGGCTGCTTGAGAATGGGGAAGGTTTCTTTTGTTTAGGTGGGATAGAATTGGGATTGATAGAATAGACATAGATGGCGTTTAGGTTGAATAGACAATTTTCTTATGTTATAGCTTGGTGACAATAAAGAATCAAGAGCATCTGATAATACGGACTGACAAGTGAACACTGGAGCTGATTTTCAAAGCGCCTTTCAACTTAATGGGCAGTTGGAGTAACTGGGATGCTCACCTAGCAATGCTTCAGCGCTCAGGAGGATGCAATGTTTCTTGCATGAGGGATACAGGTGATAATCACAGACCTTCAGGTCCCTTTCAATGGAGGTTATGTATAGTTTACAATGAACGATGGCAACATGCCCAAAGGGATATAAAGTGAATTATCTTAGGTACTCTCAGAAATCACCATGTGGCAAAACCAGTCAAGCATAAAAGAATACAAGTTCAATTTCAGAAAAGAAAAACTAAAAAAACACAATAAACTGCACTAAGTAGAAAGAAAAGCCCGCGTCACTGCAATACCAGTCCTAGTGCTTCCAAAGCTTGAAAGCCTGGTTCGCACCACCGTGTCCGTCCTTCCAGGTCAAAAAAGCGGTGTGATTGGCAGTGTTTCCACCAGACAGATCAAGGTACGTCTTGTCGTTGGCATTGCAGAATCTAATCCCTCGTCAGATAAGCGTTCAATCATGCATAATTTCGAGCTACTCACCGGACTTGAGTGTTGTCAGTGATGTTGTCGACCGTCGCGCCTTCAAGATCCCACTGAGCCGCAAGGTCAGAGACGTCCTTCTTCCTCTCACACTGGACATTATTTCCGTGTCCTATGTCCTTGGTAAGTAATATATTCTGTTGTTTATAGTTGTGTAGAGTTGTGTGCTAACCAGTTGAAAAGAGTACAAAGCTGTTGCCGGCGTTCTTGATGACGACGCGGGTGTTGGAGCCAGGAACGGAGAAGATCTCCCAGATCTGGTTGGAGTTCCATCTGTACGATCCATCGGAACTAATTTAGGTTAGATAACATCATGGTTTGTGGGTGAGGAGTACTTACATGGCGTGGACAGGAGGGTTCTTACCACCTGCGCCGTTGAGGTCGAAGAAGACATTACTGTTGCCTCTGGAGCTCTCACTTCTAATGTTGCACTTGAAGCGTAGCTTAGGCTCAGGAGCAGGTGTAACATGACTCTCATGCATGTGAGTCCTTAACTCCTTCTTCTTTCCATTCATCTCCTCCTGGAGAGTGAGATACGCCTTATCCTTGGTGTCAATGATGTTGTTGAGCCTTTTGATCTCATCGCCTTTCTCGCCGATCGTCACACCCCTTTCTTTTGCAAGCTTGTCGAGATCCTTGGCATCTTCCTGGGCCTGTTCTAGCTGGCACTGGAGGTCATTCTTGGCCTTCTCCAGCTTTGCGATGGTCTCATCCTTCTGCTTGTTCTCACCACGGAGTCTCTCACTCTCTCGCTTCTCAATTTCGAGTTCTGCTTCGAAGGTGGCGATGCGAGCAGTGAGAGCAACAATCTTGGCGGCTTCAGTCTGAAGGCGAGCCTCAGCGGCTCTGAGATCAGTCGTTGTCTGGTCAAGGTTCTTCTGCACCTCAGCCTTGGAAGCCCGCTCATATTCGATCCGTGCAGCCAATTCCGCCATGGCCTTGTGGTCTTCGATATCATGATTCTTGCTCTTGACGAGCTTTTCGTCTCTCTCCTTAAGATCGGCAGCATGAGCCGCTTGAGCATCAGCGAGTCTTTGCGCCAGATCACCAGTCTTGGCCTTTTCGACATTGAGATCATCGATAAGCTTCTTGATCTCCTTCCTGAGCTCGCTGTTCTCGGTGGTAGCAGCGTTGAGCTGTTTGCCTCGAGCATGGAAGTCGGCATCGAGGGCTTTGAATCGCTGTGGTCGTCAGCCAACGTTATTACAAGTCAATAGTGGGTACTTACATCCTCAGCATACTTGGCTAGATAACCAGCCTGATCGGCAAATGCAATGGTATGTCGCAGAGTTTCAACAAGGCTCTTGGGGAAAGGGAGGGGTCCAAGAATGCGAGGGAGAGACGGCTGAGGCTGTGGGAGACGGACTTCGACCTCGGTCTTCTCGGGAGGAGAATACTCTGGGGGATTCCAGTCACTAAATGGCGTCAGAATTGAAATGAATCTGTGACTTTGAACTTACTGGGAGTGGCGGTCAATCAAAGCGGACAAAGTGTACTCGCCAAGATCCTGGTTGGCCTCGGGGCCCTTCATGTGGACAGCAAGCTTCTCCGTCGTCTCATCCCAAGTACATGTAATATCGTAGTACGAATGGTAAGAGAACTTGACACCTTTTCCAGCACAAGACAGCATCTTTTGGGACTCGGCGCGGAATGACGGAGACTTTTCAGTACCAGTATCATCATGAGTCCACTGCCAAAGCGAAAGAACTGGCTTTCCATCACCAAACCCTTCGGGGACAATGAAAATGCTCATCTCATCACTAGCATACTTGGACCAAGAAATCTTACCAGTCCAGATTCTAGCAGCGACAGTGGTCTGCTCGCCCTTGGACTGCCAGATCCGCTTGAACGACAAGTTGCTCTTGGCGCCAGCCGGGTTCGACATGACAACGTCGAGCTTGCCGTAGATGTCGCGGGAAGTGATCTCCCAGCTGTAGTAGGAAGCCTTGGCGACGAAGGTGTCATCGCCGCTAGGAGTCTTGGAGACCTTTTCGATGGCGGGCTTTTGGAAAAAGTTGGCTTTCTTGGTGCCCTGAGCGTCTTTGGTCCATTGGGAGAAGAGGTAGGCGGTGTCGCCAACGCGGACTGGACCATCGGGCAGGATTATAACGAAGGTCTCGTTATCTCCGTAGGGTTTCCAGTCGAGACGACCTTCGTAGACGAACATGTTGGAGAGTGAGAAGACAAGGTTGTCAGAAAAGGATAGACGATGAATTGATAGGATTGAAGAGTTGTTGATGAGAATGATGAAATCTGCGAGAAGTAGAGCAGCTATATATAGTCAAATCTCCAACTTCGTCGTGCGCAAAATGTTCAATGAAGACACCGAATCGAGTTGAGAAGTCTATGGATACCATATTACGACCCAAATCCGTTCCCTCTGGAATTGACTTCAATAAATTTCTGCATGTCTTTGCCTATCACCAGCTGAGAAGTCCTGTGGCTACCTGAACGTGAGGACACGACAACTGCAAACTTACAGCAATCGTCAGCAAATGAAGTCTAAGCTCCATCACCTTCAGAACATTTCACGGCGTGCATATTCTGTGATATCCAACGCCTTGCCGTTGTTCAGGGATGGTTATATCGCGACTAAGACCCAAAGGAGATCGCCCCCCGGAACATAGCTCATGAGTATCGCACCATTGGAATTTCAGCTGATGCGCTTCGATACGTGTGGCGGCAACTCGACATTTACATAATTCGCCTCCGAACGGGACACGAAAACGCTTTAATTCTCTAGATTGATCTGGGCCCTACATGTCGCTCCGGGCCGACCCCTTGGGTTCTGAAGATGGAAATCTCGCAGGGAAGTGGAGAGCTGAGACGTGCTGGAGGAATGTAAATAACGTGTTCGCTATCGCATATGTGATTAGCGCCGTGAGTTGCAGGGAACTATAGCCAGAGTTCTGCGATATTGATTCCTAGAAGGAAACCAATTTCGTCTTAGGAATGGGGAACATACAGATCAGGTTCTTGGCAATATATCGGATTAACATAACCTGGATATATATGGCGGCAATCTCTTACAGCATGGCCATAGGTTGTTGATGAACAGCCTTAACCTCATAGGTGGCAGTCAACCCCATAGCTGATGAACAACAAACTCATAATATTTTAATTGTATTTCAGGCTTTAACATCACTTTGCAATTGCTTTCTTTTCTGTTAGATACAGCCCCTTTCCCGTCCTACCTAACTCAATCTCCAACTTTGACACGAAGAAAATAGTCTGTTGATATGGAGTGTTAATTCTGGGTTGGTGAGACAGGTGTAGGGTAACCAGGTAGGACATGCAAGGGGTTACCTAGCCACGTCATGGGCTTGAAATTGAGAAGCGGGAGAACCAGTCCAACTTGGGGCAATCCGGATGGTGTAGGTGGTAAAGCTACGTTTCGCATGACATAGGAGACGTTCTATCTGAGGAGATCTTGCAAATTTGCTGACATGGCAGGCCTTCAAGTTGAACTTTGGCGCCACCATTTTGGTAAAGCAATCCTCGCTGAAACATCACTACACGACAATAGATCTGAAGACCCAAAGACGCCATGCAGGTGTGAGTAAGCACAGAAGTAAGTCTATCATAATAAATATACAGATGAAGAATTAAAATCACCAGCCCTAAGTAAACTTGTTCAAATGGCAAGCCTTGACAGTCGACCCCTCCATACCAGGAATAAACTTACCACTGGGTGTCTTCACACTCAAATCATTTCCAGCACAACCACCACCATTCGCCCAAAGATACGTAAAGGGAATAGCATCACCCTTCTTCAACTGAATCTGATACGACCCTCCCCTCCACAACGCAGAATTCTGTCCCGTTCGCGTCCCCTGAATAGCCCAGGCACCATAATTCCACGTATACGCTGCATCCTTGACCCAGAGATAACCCCAATTATCAATGGTATCAGGAACAGAGAACGTATAAGTTCCTGTCTCTTTGGCGTAGAAGTATGCGTTGTAGAGAAGCGCTGATTGGGAACCATCGAATGTTCCGCTGCCGGGGATGGTGAGAGAGCTGCAGGCTGAGAATTGGAGGGTCTGCGCATTGCCTGACGATAGCACGGGCTTGCCTTTGAAGTAATCGGTTCTGAAACCATCATCGTAGACGTTGGCGTTGAAAGGGCAGTTGAATCGACGGTAGGCAATGTCGTTGTTATTAGCAAAGGTAGTCTCGACAACCCAAGCGGTGACAGTGGAGGTCTTCTTCTCAGTAACGGTTGAAGTAAAGACACTGACCGATGTAGTCGTGATGATCTTGGTACTATTTACAATTAGATCTGAAGTGTATTAAACGAATGAAAGGAGACGCACTATTCTTCAATGGGAGTAACAACATCTGTAGAAGCTGTGATGAACGTCGTAGGCTCAACTGTCTGAGTGATGGTCGTATGAGTCGTAGGTTCCTCAAGATCAAGACAAGAGCAGATATCAGAGGTTTGAGCCTCAGTCCAGTCAGAAGGTATCGCTTCAGGAATCTCAATCTCATCCTGGCCACGCTTCTCTGGATGCGGAGTGCCTCGGTCGATGGTAGGAACTGGAGCAACGTAGGAATATGCGGTGTCAAGGCATGTAATTGTTTCGATCGATCGTGTTGACGTAATTGTAGCCTCTGACCACTATCACAATCTTAGTACAAGCTTTCCAAGTATGGCCAGTGGAATCTTACCTCGGCATTGGTCTTGAACTCTGTCAAGATTGCAGTTACGCCGTCGTAGTTAGTCTCGATGTGCGTGAGAGCGTCGGCGGTGATGGTGGCGACATCGACTTGGTACACATTTGTGGGATCGGTTGTTGCATAATCAGTGCTGCGAGATGGAATCAGTTAACGTGAAAGGTTCGCTGAGGTGAGGAACTTACATGGTATGCGCGGTCATGGAAAGGTAGCTGACACAGAAAGGAGAGGCAACTGGGTCAAAGGCCAGCATCGAGATGACATATGCATTGTCATAACAGAACTCAGATGTGGACGTTGGCGCTGCGGTCGTAGACTCAGTAGTCGTACCCCCGGTCGTGGTATACTGAGTTGTCGAAGGGTCAGTGGTGGCACCACTGGTGGGCTCTGTAGTATCGGTTGTTGGCTGTGTGGCAGACCAAGTTGTGTCTTCGGTCGCTGGGAGAGTCGTGCCAGTTGTAGGGTGATCGGAGGATTCGGCAATAGGGTCAGTGGCTGCCTCAGTCGACGGTTGAGTAGCAGGGTTGATCGTGGGATGCCCAGACAACTCAGTCGTAGTAGTACCAGTTTTAGCAGGATCAGTGGTACCATCAGTTGTAGGTGCGGTAGTAGGCTCTGTCGTTGGAACCAAGTCGGTAGTACCAGTCGTGATACCCTCCGAGGTCATGGTATCAGTGACAGCAGTATCAGTAGAAGGGCCGAGGGTCTCTATCCCACTGGTTGAGACCAACACGTCACTGCTTCGAGAACCAGTTTCAGAAGTAGAGTAATCTTCAGAAACAGATCCAGAGCTGGACAGCAACGTAGCCAACGTGGTGGAACCCCCAGACGTGACGGTCTCAGAGCCAATGGTCACAGATGAAGTAGCCTCCTCTGTAACAGAAGACGCAGAAGTGATAGTACCGGTAGCATCTGAGACTTTAGCTGAAACAGTCGAAGAGGGAAGGCTAGTGTCGACAGTCGAAGAAGCAGACGCCCTGGAACTCACAGGCTTGCATGGCCCAGCATACGCTGTAGCAACCGCAGCCGCGGCCAGAAACACCTTGTGAAACAACATCACAAAAGGAATGATAGATAAACGAGTGAATGCGCGAAAAAGAGTGAAGACGCGATGAAGATTCCTAAGCAAATACGGAGAGAAACCTCCTTATATCCATCCTATCTGGATCCTTTACGCCCTGAGGCTATTTCCGAATGGCAGGCCTCTCGGATATTTGCTTTTCTTCTATACAAAGGTTATTCGTTGGTGGCTTCTGCGTTTTTGTAAATAGCACGGCTGAGAAGTCTATAGTGTTTGGACTATTGGCAATATTGTTGGAAATATCGTGTGTTGTTGGCGGGGCGGGCTCGGTACCTGCGTTCGTGCGACCAGGGGTTTAGGACCTTGTTTATCAAACAAACGTCGATCATGCTACGGTTGTATGATGGGGTTGCTAGGATTCAAGCCCTGTGAGGTTTCACTCAACGTCTACCAACAACATTATCATGGCAAGGACTTCCATGACTTGTTGCATTGGCCATTCTCTTCTTGACCGCCTGGCTCACTTTCATTCTGTATGAATCTTCGTTTCTGCTTTTCCAATGCATAGACTTCATACAAAGCAAAGGCAATTCCTCTGTCTAGTTGGATCTCACAAGGCGCTGTTTTAGATCACTTGCTGCCGCTGGAGCTTTGATAACTACTCAACCATGATCATCAGGCCCAGTTGAGTGATGATTTCTGCTCGTTCAGCTCTCGTATTGATACCAGGGAATCCTGAAATATTTCCCCATTAGTTAGTGGAGCTTCAAGGATTTAATGACAAGCCTGATCTCTGGATCAAAGCAGTGATTGGCGATGACATTTCCCGGAGCATCGCTTACAGAAGCAAGTGTAAGTTGCCCCAGTAAGCGGTGCAGGATTAAATATCGATTTGCCGGGAAGGATCATGCATTTCGTAGGGAGGAGTTTCATCAGGCGAGAGAAGATTGAAAAGGGGAGCATAAAAGCCCCAATAGTTCGCTTACCTGAACCAATCAGAGCTCAAAATCGTGACCAACAACCAACGAGAGTCAGTCCAAAAGAGCAGACTGGTCCAGAACGCAGCCGCTCATGCTCAGCCAGCCACATACAAAGTATACATCATGCAGGAATCTCGCTTACACCGTAATCAGAACACAACAACCTGCTGTTAAGAGAGTAATACATAGGCAAAGATGAAAAATTCGTTAGATGCAAGCTGTTAATTTATAGAAATTAAAAAGTCTTTTAGACTCAAGTGAACCGTTTGTACCAGATTACTGAAGACGAAGTCTTTATACGTGCTATAATACCTCAAAGCTCGATATGGTCTGATACTTTACTGCTGGGGAGCGTCTCCGGTGAGCTGAGTCAAGTAAAAGAATAGACGAACGTAAATAAGTAATATTAGAAAGCCCACGGATGGTCATCGTGCGTTTGGCCCGTCAACAGAGTAGTCCGGCTTACTTTATGAATTTCGTTCAGCTCTTGGCCAGTACCTTAGATTAAAACAGTGGACTGCCCTGAATTTCGTCTTTGACAGAATCCCCCCCTGGTTCTTTTACGGATTCAATAGCCATATTCCATGACTGAACAAGAATTCTAGAGTTATCTGCCGATGTGCTGAAGTATATACTCTTCGATATTCAGGTTTAATTTGCAGAACAGCCACTGATTCGTCTTGATCTGCTTATAATTCTCCTGTGCGGGATCACTATGCCCATAACCAGGCGCACCAGGATATTTATCTGATTATTATATAATCATCATAACATTTCAAACAAGGGCTATACATTCGATTTCATTGTAGGATGCTTTAAGCATAACTGCTGTGTTACCTAGCATGCCATACAGCGCTAAAACATTCACCTCAGTGGCGTCCAACCCTCCGGTAAGCGACGGAGATCATGCCCAAATCACATTTCAGGGAGCAAGAAAAGTTCGGATGTTAAATTAGGGTGCTAAAATAAACTGATCTAAAGACTTATAAAGATTCTCTAACTTTACCTAAGTCTTTTCATCACTTAGATTAGAATTTCCACGTTTTCTTGCCTCCCCTCGCCACAGATCCAGACCTCCAGATCAATCGCGATCACGCGCGACATAACCCAATCGGAACAGCCATCTTCCCAATTCTGTTCAGAGCCAAAAAATGGCTGAGCGAGCTGAAAAGATCAGAGGCTGTATTGGGGCAAGTCCCGCTTGGCTGTACTACTAGAATAAGCTTAAAATAAAGAAATGGCGTTAGCTAGACCTGTCGATTCAGCCTCACGCATGCCATTGAGTTTGCCCTTGAGAACAGCTGCGTTAATATCCTGGTCCCTTCCCCCAATACGTGAATTCTTTGTCGACTTTACATAAAAGTTTCTGTGGGATTGTAGGGAAAGGGAGTTATCATGGCGCAGTATAGCCAAGTCCACCAAGGCGTCCACGAGATGGGACCAGATGGATCTTCAACGTATCATTCAACTCCAAACCCCAATGATCCGTCTAGCTACGGCTACTTCCCTACCGGAAAACCTGTGCCATTTCCAACAAACATCGAGTTCGAAGCCAACCAGCGCCTCATATATCAAAATGCCTCAACAGGCTACCAACGGCCAGCACAGCGCCAGCCTTTACGAAGAAGACTCGGTAAAACTGGAATGACCATCATTATCCTCGGCACAATCGTCATTCTCGCCTCATGCGTTATCCTCGTATATCTCTGGCAAGGCGCCGAAAAAGCGCGTAACAGACAACCCCGAAGCAAAGAATGGGACAGGATCATCTTCGACAACTACGCAGCGCAAGTAGCAACGCTTTGTTCTGCTGCAATCCGAGTATCGATGGATCTTCAGACCTGTCTCGCTGCTACGTCAATGGCAGCCATTGTCCTTGAAACCGCCGGTTGTCGACTCTCTGATCTGGCGAGGCTGTCAATCTCCAGAGCTTTTAGTTGTGATGCGAGTCCCTGGGATATCTTCCTCATCACTAAAGGTAACAGGAAGACCTTGTTCCACTGTATCATCTTACTCTTTAGTTTCATCCTAAGTCTTGCAATGACTTTTACGTCGACTATCTTGCTTTTCGACTTCAAGGCGCTTCCAATCGCTGCACCGATGGTCTCAGGGTCAATCTATGTTGGGTTTGATATATCCAAGGATACAGCTGGGTTCTCTGGAGTGTCTTACTGGCAGTCCAAGCCGTCAGCACACTGGCGATTTGCAGAGACGCGGCCCTCAAGTCAGCGACTTGCGCCTAAGGATGTGGCAGATACGGGAGATGTTTATCGAGCCATGATACCGATGGCCAATGTTGATAATCGAACTTCACTGGAGTATTATTCTGGACCTACGATTGTCACCAACATGAGGACAGCATGTGTAGCACCAACTTTCAATGATGCTACATTGGAGTATATATACACCGGAAGCAACGCTACAGAAGGTCTTTATCTCCAAGCGGAATTCAACAGCTCGACCGGTTGGGAATCTGGACCTACCATCAATGGTTCATATCCAGCGACACTGTCGTGCCGCATCAACAACGAATGGGACCAAACAAACTCGACATCCTGGCCAATATCATTCTGCAGTTTCAACATGAAAGAACTAGCCCCCAAAAACAACAGTTTCACGAACCCCCTTTCACGCCATCCATACAACTTTCATCCAGTACTTCTCCTCAACGCAAGCGATAGTCTGATCCAGCTGAGACCAATGTATGACGAGGCTACAAACACGTGGTCGAACGTGACGATTCCGGAAGATATGCAAATGGCAAAGTCAACGAGAAATGGTCCATGGACGACGGCGACGAATAAACACAAAACCCAACTTTTCCAAGCGAGTGTGTGCTTTCTCACTCAGAACACACCGCTTTTATACAACGTCACCATGACAGGTCAAGCAATACCATCCGAACCAATGTCTATAGCAAAGTGGAAAACATTACAGGGAAAGAACGGTACAGCATTTCTCAAACAACTCGGCGTAGGCATATCACCCTTTGATACTGAAGCAAGAGGCATTCTCGATCTCAAGATACTCTCGGGGCCAGCTTCTATGGCAGATACAGGGGTTGACGGATGGGATGAATGGGTCTACCAAATGATTCACTTCAGCCTTTTCGACTATAGTATTTCCGGCGGATGGACCTTCAACAACGATGCTTTGCAGGGATGGTTTGACACAGTAGCGAATTGGCCCGCGCACCCAGAGCATTCGCATCTCTTTCAGAGTGTTCTCCAAGAAACAGATGATCCAGCCCGAGCGGTCCAAGAACTGTTCTTCCGGTTCTACCAGATGATCTTCCACGATATCCTACCATATTTTACTCAACAGCAGTCCGTTGCTACAATCAACGTCAAACATGTTCTTATTCCGAATCAATGGACGGGCTTGATAATTATTTTATCGGGTATTATCCTGCACTTGGTTCTTACGTTGATAACTATTATCATGTTTATGGCTTCGACAAAGAGCTCTATTCTGGGAAATGCATGGCATGCTGTGTCGCAGATCGTTTCGCCGGAGACGAGTGTTGTGGTGGAGACTGTGGCGGGTAATGGAATGAGGGATGTTGATGTTGCGAAATGGGCGGAGTCAACGGGTTCTGATGGGCAGGTGTATGGATTGTCGACATGTGCTGATAACAAGATTCGCAAGCGGTAGAGGATATTGCATGGAATTGCATATATCACCAAGAAAAAAGAATCGTATTCATTGATGATGATGCGAAAATCAAACGAAGTTTGAGCTTATTATACTATTTGCAATCTGTGGTCAGACCTTCCTCGGCACCCTTTGAGCGACACCAACTAGTGGAGGATAGAAAACTTAGGACCTTGATCCTAAATAATAAAAAGGACTTAGGTGATCTAGTATAAATTTAGTATATACTTAGGATAAGTTTAGGACATACTTTGCTAATTTTATTTTAATACCTTATATTAAGGTCTAATATATTCTTCCTCCCCGAGGACGAACTACTTGAAACTCCTTCCATGAAATCCAGGAAGGATCTGCTGTCCCTCCAGCTCATCGTACGTGATTCCCCGCTTCTGCGATTGCTGCCAAGTCTGCTTCAACGTCGTAAACTCTCCCATAGTTGGGACAGGATGGTTTCCTCTCTCGAACTCATTCTGAGTGAAACCCTCACGCTTCAAAAGAGGCGAGTCAATAGTGTTGAGAACAAGATCGTTCTCTGCGCGCGAGAAGTACAAAAGGCCCAGACGGTCTACATTGCGTTGATCCTTGGGAGGGACGGATACCTGAATCTCTTAATTTTTGAAACAAAGTGAAGAAATTGACTTACCCGATGAATAGTAGACTGAACATAACCCCCCGTAAGAAAACTCAATGCATCACACGCATTAACCGTCAAACTCCCATCAAGTGGCTTAGCCCACTTCCATTCACCAGTCTTGTGATCTTTAATCTGAAGACCAGCCACAGGTTGACGGAAGAGAAGAGTATAAGAGCCAAGATCAGTATGGCCACGAGACCAAAGACCGTCTTCGAGTTTCTCAATCTCTTCCGGGGAGAATTTCCCGTATTTCATGTAGCGAAGATGAGATTCGTTGTGTGTTCCCCATTTGTGTAGGTTGACGAGGTGGTCTTCTGGAATTTGGAGGGCGAGGGCTGTGAGATGGTAGAGAGGGTCGAGAACTTTCTCATGCAGGTCCTGGCTTCAGAGTCAGTAGAGTTCTGATGAATGCCAGATGGTTGAAGCTTGATAGCTCAGGAGGATATAGCAAGGTGACAAATGCATTGAAATGTAAGAGAGAGTGTTGAAGGAACTTACCTTTGCAAAAGCGGTGATTTCATCGATGTGATCCTTCAACAGCTTTGGTACAGGCTGCGTAATCTTTCCATTATCCGCTACATCAAGTCAGCACTGGAAATTCACTGATCTACATATCAACTTACTAGCCATGTTCCAAACCTCAGTCTTCTCCTTCACACTACCCGACAGAATCCTTCGTCCACCTGGTCTGTACCCATTATACTCTCCCGCATCAAGATCGGGAACATACTTGAGCTTCTCCTCGATGGGGAGGTTATAAAAAGCATTGCCAAGAGCGAATTGTCTGTCTATAGCAGATTGAGGGATGTCGAACTTGGTCACGTAGAAGAAACCTTTGGTGCGGATTGCTTCGATGAGAGTTTGGGCGAGTTCGGCGTTGCCTTCGGGAGTACCGTATTTAGAGAGGTCAATGTTTGCCACTAGAGGAGTTAGAGTGATAAGACGAAGAGGGGATGGGGAGAGGTACAGTCTGCCCAGTCGAGATCTTCCTTTGTCTCGGGGACGTAGGAGTACTGTGGAATTTCTGAGATAGCAGAAGGCATGTTGTTGAATGGCGACCAAGTTTACAAGTCTGCTTGTAAGTTATGGTCTTGAGATGAGGGCTGGAAGAAGATAGTCAAGTTGATATATATGCGCGACATTTGATATGTGATGTGCTGACATATCAATGGAGACAGCGATGTCGTGATTGACTTCTCCGCATGAAATGCCACGCTGTGGAGGGGAAGATGTTTTCCGATGTTGATCAACGGCTTGCTCAATCTTGATAGCAATGGCGCAATTTCATCCTGGGGAGCTTAGTCAGGCCAGCGACTTCAACAACGTTATCTTGAGGCTTTTGATTGCTTGAACGGCCCAACAACTTGAGTTCAATCTTTCGTCGACTGGAATTTCTCTCATCGCCCGAGAGAAGTCATGGTTTTGTCTTTTCGAATACCAGCGAGCGGTTATTGCCCTCCATGGCTCTCGGTTACCTAACCGGCTTCTGTCCTTTGAGATTGTCTCTAGATCTATGATACTGGCAGCTAGTTGACAGCGCCTGTAGTCAACAGACATGATAAATTCTTGCCTATTGATTGGACTATTAAACCATCTCGAAATAGCTTTTGAAAAATGCCCTGTGCCGCATTCAGCTTGGTTGGAACGAGTTAGTGCAGGGATATGACAGGTGGGCCCCTCAAAGTCACATCAGACCATTAAAGCTCTCAACTTCAAGCCAATATCATTAACTTCATTAGAAATTCACAGAATGGCCACATCAGCTTCTCAGCTACGACAAAAGTCATGGAGACGAGACGAGTTTTTAATCTCGACTGATCCCTCATTGATCCCAGTCAAAGAAGTCATCAAGGTCTTTACCTCGGATGAATTCTACTGGGCAAAACCTCTCCCAGAAGATGCGACCCGCGAAATGCTCGACAATTGCCTCTGTTTCGGTCTCTACGACACAGATACAGACTCACCGCCCCCATCTCCCGGAAATCCCGTCAAAGAATCATCCCGTGGTCCAAAGTTCGTCGGCATTGCTCGCTGCATTACAGACTTCACAACGGTCCTCTATATAACCGACGTCTGGGTCACCCCCGCCTACCGTAGCGAAGGACTAGGCACTTGGCTCATGGAATGCGTAAATGAAGTTGCCGAGTCAATGCCTCATTTGAGAAAGAGCATGCTAGCTACGGGCGATTGGGCAAAGAGCGTTCCGTTTTATGAGAGGGTTATGGGGATGAAGGTTACGGAGGGGACGAGAGGGGAGACGAGGGCGATTATGGAGAAGAGAGGAAGAGGAAATCCGAGATACGAGGAGGAGAAGGGAGAGAAGAAGGAAGAATAGAGATGAAGATTGATTTTTGGTAGTTTTTCTAAGTTGATCATTACTGCATCTAAATTCTCGAGAAACCGTGTCATGAAGTCACGGTTATAGGGATGTATTGCCCGAGGTTGAGTGGTCAACAGAAAATGCGGGGTCAGCCACCAACCTCACATCATATATCAACCACTAAATTCATCATCTCAGTTCGCAATCAATCTCTCATCATAAACACGAATCTATCATAAACTCAACCAAAATGCCGTTCCCAAAGCTCCCTCCAAGAGCCGCCTACATCAAACTCTCAAACCCAACCAAGCGCAACGCCCTCAGCATCCCCGTGCTCAGAGACCTCAAAGCCCAGCTCGACAGCGCCCTCACTTTGCGACCCAGCGGGCGAATAGGCCTGCTCCCCAGATTCATCCCCAGCATTTTCAGAGAGCTCGAAAACGCGTCTAAGGATCGAACCTGCAAGGACTGGAAGAGTTGGGACTGGCTAGTCAGCGCATCTGAATGGAGAAAACAGCGTGCTGGTGCACCTGATGTTCTGGTCATCAGGAGCGAAGGGCCCGTCTTCTCATCAGGCCATGATCTGAAAGAACTGTCGCAGATGAGTCGGGAAGATGTCAAGACTCTGTTTGACCTTTGTTTCCAGGTCATGATGACTATTCGGAGGAGCCCTGTGCCGATTGTTTGTCCGATCCAAGGCCTTGCGACAGCTGCTGGGTTCCAACTTGCCATGAGCACCGACTTCCCCATTGCTCTTCCAGACACCCAATTTGCCCTCCCAGGCGCAAAGATCGGATTGCCGTGCACCAGTCCTTCAACAGCAATTTCACGACGTTTCCCCCCAGGTGCAACATACCGAATGCTCGCGACGGCAGAACCAATCAAAGCATCAGACTACCCAGAAGCCGTCGACGTCGTCAAAGTCTCACCAGGGCAAGGTCCCGAAGAGGCTCTCGAGAAGCGTGTAGCAGATGTGGTTGAGCGGTTGCTTTCGATGTCGCCTCCGCAGCAGGCGGTAGGGAAATGGGCATACTGGACGCAGTTTGGATTTGGAAGGACGTGGGGTGATGGATACGAGCAGGCTGCTCAATGGACGGCTAAGGTCATGGCGTTGCATTCGAGGAATGAGGATGCGAAGGAGGGTATCGGTGCGTTTTTGGAGAAGAGGGAACCTGCTTGGATAAGCAATGGTGAACATGAGGCGAAGGAGACGGCGGTTGATGTTGATGGCCCTGCAACTGAAGTCACTGATCCCGTTACGGGGGATGCTGCTTCTTCTACTGAGGCTACAACAGAACGTAGCTAGACTTGTGACTAAAAGCTTAGATTCATCACAGATGACCCAAACTGCCTTTATAGTGAGATTAAACTTTCATGCTATGTAAGACTTTATGCCTAACCTGACTTGCAAGGTTGACTCGCATATGGGCCAATGGGGATGAATGGCAACCGGGCCGTCGTCCGATGCCGCAAATCGAGCTTTCCTTGAGTGGAAAGACGTAGCTGCCGGATACCTTGACAGGGAAGTGCAGCCAATCACTTCTTGACAAGACAGTGAGTGATATAACGTCATGCCTTAGCGGCATGCAGCTGCCTCAGCGGACCATTCCAACTTAAAGCGCCACATTTAGAAGCACCGTAATCTTTTTAGCTTGTTCTGATCTTTACACCTCTCGAATCCCAAAATCGATGCCACTGTTCCCCTCGCAGATCGGACAATTCCATCGTGATTCATAAGACGCATAAACCTACTCTGAAAACCTTCCGCAGTTCCGCCTAAAACCTGACTTGATACGGCAAGACGACGACGCGATTGAGAACAGGAGAAGGGCGTGTGAGATGACTGGCTCCTCCGACACCAGAAGTAGTCCAGGCCAGGAGAAAGGTTGGATACCGCTGATGTGCGCAGCAGAGGCTGGCGACATCGATACACTCACAGAGCTGCTTACTGGTGGTTATGATATCGATATTGACGCACGCGACTATAACGGCTGCACGTCGTTGGCAATAGCTGCCGAAAAGGGACACACCACTGTGGTAGAGCGGCTGCTTGCCCACAACGCCAATCCCAACTTGAGCGACCTCGACCAGGTCACACCGTTATGGAAGGCCGCTCGGTATGGCTATGCATCTGTCGTTCAACTGTTGTTAGCGAGTGAGAAGTTGTCAGATGTTAACCCGCGACCTGCATATCTCCACGAGTACAAACTAGAGACGCCCCTCTCCATTGCCATCAAGGAGGGTCATCAAGAGACAGCCGAGCTACTATCACGCGCAGATGGCATTAATCCGTGCCTAACAATTGACCTGACCAAGGGGTCTTACTGGGAAGAAATCAGCATATTGAGCCTTGCTATTCGCACTGCATTCGAGGACGTGGCATTGTCTCTGCTGGATAAATGTGATATTGGGCACGACTATCAAGAAGCTGATGATAATGGTACCAAGGACACTACTGAGCCTGCATCGAAGCTCCTGGTTTTCGCTGTCGCCGCTGGATGCCCTAGAATTGTTCGAGAGCTTTTGACCAAGCACAGTCCCGATGTTAACGCGGTTCATGGATACTACGCAGGGGAAGCACTAGATTGGGTTGAAGATAGCCCGCTTATGGCGGCGTCCAGGAGGGGCGATTTGAACACCGTCCGTTTATTGCTAGACATGGACGAGATCAGACCAGGAGTTGATCGGAAGCATAGCGGTACGGCACTTACCGCTGCTGCTCAGGGAGGATTCGTTGGTGTAGTCAAAGTTCTTATTGCCGATGGCAGGATCGAGGTTGACTATAAAAATGACGAAGGGCGCACTGCTCTTTCATTTGCGGCCGAGAGCGGCTCTGAGGCTGTGGTGGACGAACTGCTAGCAACCGGAGCCGCCGACCCGAACAGCCCAGATTCCCGCGCGAGAACACCGCTTATCTGGGCCACAAATCCAGGGAGGAGATATCGTCTTGGGGGTTGGCAGTCGCACGAGGGCGTTACCCGCAGGCTACTGGCTGTTAATCAAATTGCTGTTAATGCTAAGGACTCATATGGCCGTACGGCTCTATTATACGCGGCTAAGAATGGCGCTCTAGGATTCGTCTTGGCTCTTCTTGAGCACCCCCAGATTGACCTGACGACTGGGCCTGAGAACACGTCGCCGTTGGTAGAGGCGGCCGTGTATGGCCACGCGGACGTGGTCCAGGCACTGATAAGTATAGGGCAGGTCGACGTCAATACCGTCCTAGCTCGTGTGTATGAAAGAACAGCACTCATGGCTGTGGTAGAATACGGTCAAGTCGAATACGAAAGTGCGACTGAAGCGTTGCTATCCACCCCCGGTATCGATGTGAACTTCCAGGACAGGGACGGTAGGACAGCTTTGATGCTGGCTGCCTCTGGAGGCACAGTGGGAATGGTCAAGCATATTTTGGCTGCTGGAGGCAATCCAAACATGCAGGACAACAGTGGAAACACTGCTCTGAGTTATGCACGGAACGTCAAGAAATTCAAGGCGCTTCTCGGGGACCCGGGGATCAAGCCTGATCTCCCTAACAACGTGGGGCGGACGGCACTTTCTATCGCTGCAGAGTCTGGTAAGGTCGAATATGTCAATGCTCTTCTCGCAAGCGACGACGTCAATCCGGAAGCGCGGGATAACCGTGGAAGAGCCCCAATTTCGTGGATTTTCGGAAGGAATGGTCTTGAGGGTAGTTCCAAAAAAGAAGAGCGAAAAGCCATATTACAGCAGCTGCTAAGGATCCCAGACGTCGACCCTAACGCCGAGGACCATGATGGCTTTACTCCGTTGCTTCTAGCCATAATGTCTGACCAAGGCCATGAGTATGTCGAGGTTCTACTCTCGCGGTCAGATCTTGACGTAAATCGGCCTCGAGCTGGGGGTCTTGGCAGCCCATTTGACGCTGCAAAACAAATAGGTAATATGGCAACTATGGCACTTTTGCGCACAAGAGGCGCCAGTGAGTCGGTTGATTCTGCCAGATCCCACAGTTTTGAGGCAAGCTTTACCCTTGAAAAAGATATTCGGCCTGGCCGATACTCTATGTTTGAGGAGACCCGACCACAACGGCGACAACGACAGCGTGCACGCCAGTCATCATCATCTCAAGGAAGTGGAACTGAAAGCGATGAGCCCGACTTTGAGTACCAACCTAGCCTGACAGAAAGTCTAATTCATACACTACGAACGAACCTCCTCAAAGAGTACCCCCTATATCTAGGGGAGCAGCAGGAATATTTAGACGGGTGGGCAGATAGCACAACGGGCATGTGCTCATCGTGCCTGGAAATCGACCTCGGCTCTGCATTTTGGAGACGCCATACCCAGTATGAAGGGCAAGTGATCGCCGACCTAGGTAGGGTCGACGAGACTTGGAAGAAGAGGAGATGCCCTTTATGCCGCCTGTTTGCTACCGTGTATCCTCATACCAGTCTCGAGAAGGGACATAAGCTGGTCAGCTTCTCCACGACACAATCGTGGCTCTGTCACGCAAAGATGATCCGCTGGCGTGAATTTCGATTTAAGCATTTCGTCGACACTGTGTTGCTTGCCGTAGTGGCTGCCGACTCATGGGCTGTTGACGAGGAGTATCTAGCTAAGGCTTACCGAGGGCGTGATGTGAGTCCGTCAAGACATGCCAAGGATGTTGTCAAAGCCGCTTTCTCTTCCGGTCTCGTTGGTCGCCTCGGGAGGAACGGTCCATATCAAGGTTCTGTGACTATCCCGCGGCTGACGACCGAGATAAGTGACTGGAGTGTAGCTAGGGGTTGGATTACTTTGTGTCGCGAGCACCACTCAGGAGAGTGCAACCCGCGGAGAACAGCCACCGTTCCATATTTCTTTCTCATTGAGTGTTCTACACGACAGATTATAGAGCAGAAGACTGGGGTTCCCCCACCATATGTAGCTTTGAGCTATGTTTGGGGTCAGTCACAAGGTCGTCAGCGACCAACACAACGGCAAAGACAGCAAGAAAGTCTCGACGGAAAAGGAGACGATGTTGTGGAGCCAGCTATCGAGGACGCCATCCGTGTGACTCTAGAGTTAGGCTACAGGTACCTCTGGGTGGATCGGTATTGCATTGTGCAGACAGGAGACGAGGCTATTAAGCAGGATCAACTACGGCATATGCATCTGGTTTATGCCAATGCCGAGGTGACTTTGATTGCAGCAGCTGGCAAGGATTCATCAGCAGGCCTACCCGGTGTCCCAGGGCGCCCGAGAAACCAACAACCCGGTGCCCTTGTCCAGGGCCACGCACTGGTATCCATCCCTCCAGACCCATCCCTCCACGTCCGTTCCAACTCGACCTGGGCCACCCGGGGATGGACATACCAGGAGGGTTTGCTAGCACGGCGCTGTCTTTTCTTCTCAGAATATGAGTTGTCTTATGAGTGCCGCAACATGCTCTGCCGTGAAGCAATTCGCTTGCCTCGTGGCTTTGAACAGCATATGTCCGGACATAAGCCGCGCTTTATGGAGCCCTTTTGGATGTATCAGCCATACAAGCTTCCTGGGATGGATTCATCCCAAACTGGCATCGGAATCTTCGATCTCTTGGCCGTTTATACGAAACGAAAGCTTTCCCTGCCCTCAGACACACTCAATGCCATGCTTGGTATCTTCAGTTTACTTGCTCAACACAAGACAAGACCTATTTACCATATTTGTGGCGTCCCCATCCTGCGCCTCACAGACCCTCGCGCAGACATATCCGAGAGAGGGCGACCAAAGCCTATAGCGCCCAGCAACAACGGCGATGCTGGCGTCGCCGCCGCTGTAAGCCTTGGTGGCTTTCTCGACGGTCTGTGCTGGCGGCTTGAAGAGCCCGCTCATCGGCGGCCAGGTTTCCCAAGTTGGTCGTGGACAGGATGGCAGGGTGTAGTCGCTGGAATGAACAAACATAGCAATGCTATTGAGCAACCTAATGGATTTGCGATAGACATATCCGTCATTCCTGGAAACCAGGACGGTGGAGCTGCAGTGCCATGGAGCCGCTGCTATGATTCATTGCGAATGGTGGACGACAGCAACCCAGATATCCGATCCGGCCAAAACCACATGCTTGAGATCACAGCCAGTACTGTCACAGTCAGGTTTCGCAGAGGAACGTACGACGGTCGGCCTGATACGTGGACCGGTACGGTATGCGCTGGCCATGGCGTATGGCGGGGCGAGTTCTTCCTCACTAGCAAGGATGTGCCTGTATCGTCGCTGCTTCAGGAGCCGTGGACAGGCATAGTATTGGGGAATTCGGAGAGTCAAAGGTACACCGACCTTCACGACACGACTGTCGTTGTCGTCCAGGAACAGAAGCATGAGCAACAGCATGGGAACATGCAGGACCACACGTACTGCGAACGTATTGGACTGCTTCGCCTGGTGCATTGTACAATTGAAGCCAGCATGTTAGAACAACAGACATGGAGACTAAGGTGATAGATCAGCGGTCAGATTTTAGCGAGGCTCTGTTGTAATATCCTCGGTAGCAGCTCTGGTGTATCATGTCTTTCTGTTCAGTGAGAGTCTGTAATGTCCTCAGCGTGGCTTGCGGCGTACTTATGGGATTTGCTATCAGTATGGCAATTGGCTATGCTGAATGATACCTTGCAGAAGACTGGAAGAACTGTTTATCAGAGCCCACAGAAGTACATGCGATCCACACTCTTGGCTACAGCACAAACTATGCCTTTCAGGTTCTACCTAAGATCAGATCTTATTATGTAACTATTCATCTATTGTATACCTTTAATCATGCGGACTTAATGCTCCTAGCTCCTAGCCACCTGTGTTTATATAGAGCAATACATTAAGCAACAGTGAGAGCGATGAGTATATTGCCTCTATGTGCTTATTGGTGTTCTTTACCTTGGTGCTGAAGCCTCTTTTAACCTATCAACCTCGTCACCTTGTTTTCATAGAGAGACTAAAAAAAGAACAAGTCATGATATCGTTACAAAAGACAAAACATAAGTTAAAAAGTCAACTTGATGACGATGAGCTCCGTGTCTCCCAACTGAATACCCGTCCCAATGAAAACATGCTTCTCGTCGTGCTCGCAGTTGCGCTACTCCCTCTCCTCTCCTCTCGAGCCTTCTTCTCCAACCTGTCCAATTCCACTGCGGGATCAAGAGCTAGGAACTTATTCACCGCCTTAACCGACGAGAAGAGTCTTCGAAGTTCCTTCCTCGCCGTGTTTCCATTAATGTCCTGCTGGTCCGGATCTGCACCCTTGGCAAGCAAGTGCAGGATCATTTATTCTCGCCTCGACAATGATATTCCAGTGCAGGACGAGCAGGCTATGATTGGGAATACTCCTGTGTTATCTGCTGTATTTATATGCGCCCCTGCGTCAAGGAGCTTTCTCATCGTTCGCAAGTTTCCCTGCGCCCATGCTATGAACAGAGCTGTCTTGCCATACGCATCTTGGGAATTGATGTCAATCAGAGATGAAGCATCATGACTATCTGGGTCGGTATGCGTCAGGCTTGACTGGTGCCTTGACCCGTTTAGAGCCTCGAGAAGTAGACTCAATGTCTTGTGATCGCAGAACCGGTGAAGCGGCGTGCGGCCTTCTCGGTCTCTAACATGGACCAGTGACGGTGTCCTGAGGAGGTTTTTGACCACTGTAGTGTTTGACTTTCCGACTGCTAGAAGAAGCGCCGTGTCTCCGCTAACGTTTCTGAGTGCGAGGAGGTCGTTTTTTAACAACAGTGAGATGATGGACACTTTCACCTCGGTATCCAAAGCAGCTTCATGCAATATAGTCCTGCCCTTCATATTCTTCTGGGTAGTAAATACCAGTTCGTCTCCCAGGGTGCGGACTTCAAAACCCTTCTCCAAGCACCATTCGATAGCCTTTTCGAGATCACCAGGTGCCTTCATTGGATCATACCCAACGTGATGCTCTAGGTATCTTTAAAGATCAACGGCAAACTGCGGACGGCCTTCTCTATCGTAGATTTTGCAGACCATTTTGGAAATCTGTTCACTCTCAGCGTGATGTCCATCTCTATCAACTTCAGTATAGCCATCCAGCAGCGCACGTCGGAGCCAGTATTCTGCTTAAACCCAAACCTCCAAGGTATAGTGTATGCGTCCTACACTCCACCATTCCTCGCGTAGACCCGAGTCATGCTGGTCCAGGTTGGGTAAAATATTCTCGCGCACGCACACCTCGGCTCTAACTGCCACGCTTCACAGCTGCCCCTTGCCTTTCGTGATCCTCTCGACAACAAAAACCCTCGCAACAAAGCGGATTGACCGGAGCGACTCCCCGCCGAATTTCTTGCTGTGATGCAGCGATGCGTCGACGCCGGTAATCCGACCCCGCGTATTGTCGTTCGTTTTGCTGGGCATGGTGTTTCTCGTCGAGGGCATGCACAGGCCACTCCTCAGCGTCGTCACCAAACATCGGACGGGCGGGTAGTGAGTAATCTGGTTAGGATTGAGCTTCGCAAAGCCCTTCCGATGAGTGCTATACTTTAGTCCTAAACTTAAACCTAAATTTTACCCTGAGGACCCTAAAGCTTAGGATGAGATCTGAAAAAGGAACCCTCAAGCTTATGATGATGCGATCATAAGTCTCGATATCTTCTAGAATCTTTGACGAGGTATATTAATGATCACACGGCAGGTTCTAGCAACCAAAGGCACGTAATTACTGTATCGCGTAGACTTTCTATTCTTCTATCAATCTACACAAGCAATGAAGCCCCTATGCCACAATCTCAACCCGTCTCTTGTTCCACTGATGTGTCAATGCCTTGGCCTTGGGCTGTCTCTTGACCTCATCATACAGCCTCGCAGTAAGATACTTGTAAATCCAAGGCGAGGCGCCATTGTACACGATACTGTGGTCACTATCTGTGAAGGCAAACATCTTCATCTTCTCGGGCGAAACACCAGCTCCAACGAGAAGATCAATCATAGCAGCAGCATGCTGATAGTGAACGTTATCATCACCAGTACCGTGAAGAATACTGAAACTGCCAGCGATGTTCTTGAAACCATCGACGTTGTGCACGGCTGTCTCGAGATATCCATCCTTGTTCTCATCGAGAGTCTTCATGTAGCGCTCCGTGTACATGGAATCGTAGAAGCGCCAGTCTGACACAGGAGCGGTGATGAGACCGAAGCTAAACACGCCTGAGTCCGCCTCGACGGTCTTGGCTGTGAGATATCCACCATACGACCATCCCCACATTCCAATCTTGTCAGCGTTGATGAAACTGTATCTCTTAGTGAGCTCTTTCGCAGCCCAGATCTGATCAAGCGGCTCAAGCTTTCCGAGCTGAGATGTAACAAGCGAGCGATACTTGCGGCCTTGCATGGCCGTTCCGCGGTTATCGACAGTGTAGACGATGTACTGAAGCTCAGGATCTGATGAAATGTAGGACTTCCATCCTAGAGATTGGAAAGATTTGGCGACGCGCTGGGAGTTGGGTCCGCCGTAGGGAGTGAAAAGAACGGGGTACTTTTTAGCTGGGTCGAAGTTGACGGGGAGTTGCTGCATGACGTTCATGGAGTAACCATCGGGGTGCTTGAGCTCAAAGTATGTGATGTTTGGCATGCTGTACTGAGTGATGTTCTTGTAGAAAGCCTTGTTGTCAACGAGGGTACGGACAGGCTTGCTGGTGGTGTTGGTGGTGTAAAGCTCTTGGTACGGAACGTCGGGGCCCTGGTAGTGAAGAATGTAGTAACCGCCGCTAGAAGAAAACGACGCAGACCAGTAACCTGGGGTCTTATCATCAACGAGAGGAATGATCTTCTTAGTCTCCCACGAGACCTTGTAGACATGTCGCTCGGTGGAGTGTCGCTTCGAAGCTTGGAAGTAAATAAGCTTCTTGGCAGTGTCGATGTTGAGAATAGTCGAAACCTCCCACTTTCCAGAGGTAAGCTGGATAGCTTTTCCGCCGTTAACAGGGTACAGATAGATGTGGTTCCAACCATCCTCGTCAGAAACATCAACGTAGTAAGCATCCTTCTTCTTGGAGCTCAAAGGACCAACGAAAGAGATGGAGAGGGTATGCTCAAGCCATCCGTCGCTGCCGTCTCGCTCGCGAACGACCTTTGACTTGAGCGTCTCGGGGTTGACGACGACGTGAGCATCATGGTCTTGAACGCGGTTGAAAGCGCGGTAGATGAGGGCGCTGTGATCTTTGGTGACCCAAGCGACTTCTCCGATAATAAGCTCCTCAGGCTGAAAAGCATCAACAGGGACAGGCTTGTACTCGCCCGCCGAAAGATCAAGAATGTTAAGCTCGACAGTAGGGTTCTTGGATCCAACCTTCGGATATCGAAGGTCCAGCTCACGAGGGTATGTCGGTGCAAGCTTCTGGTTATCCATATAGTAAGGAATCGTGAAAGTCCCAACGCCAGTCTCGTTGAAGCTCAGGAACGCAAGGAACTTGGCATCAGGCGACCACCAAAGCGCCGAGCGTCCACCGTAAATCTCTTCCTCATACACCCAATCAGGCACACCGTGAAACATATCCGGTCCCCCATCACTCGTAATCTGCTCAACCTTGCCCTCCTTATCACGAACGAAAAGATCATTACCCCGCACGAACGCAATGGCTTCTCCACTCGGCGCAAACTGCGCGTACTGAATATCGCCAACCTGGTCTTTCACAAGAGGTTCACTCTCACCAGACTCAACGTCAAGAATGAAATAATCTGCAAAATACGAGTAGCGGTATTGCTTGGTGTAGTTTGACGCGACGAGAACGCGCTTTGCGTCGCTGCTGATCCAGTACTCGTGAAGATCCTTGGGGAGTTTATCGGCTGTAACAAACTTTGTTGTCTTTTCGCTGACGATGTCTTCGAGAACGAGATCGCCTTCGTCGCTGAGAACAATGTAATTCCCATCTTGTCCTGCGGAAGACCACTCTACGCTCATGGTAGTAGGTCTCAATTTAGCGCTTGGACTCGTCTCATTGAAAGTCAACAGACGATCCCCCTCACCAACAGGTTGATGCGGCTGTCGAGGAGGATCAATCGCCAGGCCCAACGGGGCAAGCGCCAAAAGAGTGGCCAGTAATTTCGCGACCATGATGAACGATTGAAATGAGGTTGCAGAAGAGAACCTTGAGAAGTAAAAAAAAAGAACAAGAAAAAGGATGCTCGGAGTTACACTGTTCTTATAGTGGATTAACTTCCGGGACGAGATTAAGCTTATACCGGGGATCGACAGGGCTAGTGAGATAGGCGCCTTCCCGCAGCGGTTTAGATGTGGAATCGTACAGGGGTATTAGACCTGCCGCTTTGGACCATTTTTACAAAGTTCCCCGTGTTATGTTGCGTTGGCCAAGACTTGGTTTCTTGGGAGGGCGACAAAAGTTCGTGAGAAGAGATAAGGATAGGAAGGTTGTTGTTATTTTTGATAAGGTGACGATCCTTGAATTAAATTTGGTTTGGGGTTAGGTGAGCCAATTACAGAGGAGAGTTCAGGATAAATATTTTGATTGATTGTGATGGCTTCCCCCTCACTTGGATTGTTGCTGGATCATTAACCTATAAACAGTTTGAGTGTAATGCAAAAGGTTTGCACTTTGGTGATAATGATCAGGTAAGGTAGACACACTTAGAGTAACTTAGGGCAATCCAGTATAACTGAAGAGCTCAGTGGAGTTTTAGATTACCTTGTTTATTTTTACTATATAATTTTAGATTCTTGAGCCTTGTGACGCCTGACGATAAGTTGATTCGAGAACGAGAAGTGTTCTTGGCTTCTCAATTGAGATTTTCGTCAGGTAGGTTTGGCTAATGAGATTGATTCTCCCCAATACTGCAGCCGTAGGATGCCTAGAATTTGCAGGTTCAATACATATCATATATAATAGTGTTACTCTATCCCTCACTTGAGCGACTTATGGTGGATCACACGATCAGAAAATATTATTTCTCGATGTGAATTGAGAGGAACAGAAGCCTTGGCTGCGTACACAATTTCAGCCCTTTGGCAACCTGTGTATTGTGCGCAATTTGATCGACATATGCCATGCCCACTCGGGCATCACCTGGCTTACAATCGTGGCAGATATTGTATGGAAGACTATTCGACATTCCGATGTTATTCACAGGAGGGCATACTACGGTCTTAGAGAATGCCATAACGAGTGATTGATATTCAAGTGACGTCCAATTCTACGGTACTTCAACTATCTATGACAACATTTGCCCATGGGTGTATCAACTCCAAGTCCCGCTTGTTAAGCTCCTTAATACAATACTCAAACGGGTACTGGCCTACCCATTGCAAGCCTGTACTGATGTCTCTGAACAGGACGGCCCATCTTTGCTCTATAAAGCAAAGATGCCGGCTTGATAAGCTCTCTTTTATACAATTTGCAATATCCAGATGATACTCAGTTGCAGGTGAGAAAAACTTTCTGTCATTACCCAGATGATCTGCATTACCTTCGATGAGAAGTACATCAAACCGGTCTTCGGCGTCTTGTGGAGGTTGTAGAGCATAAACCATTTCATCCTGTATTGCATCCCCTAAAAGTTGACCGAGCATGCGGTAAGCAGTAACGAAATTCCCAATAGCAAAGGTATAATGCTGAAATGAATCCTCTACATCCCTTATTTGGCAGTATCCTGAATAGCCAACAAATTTTAAAAACAACGGGCTTTGCCAATCGCTCATTGAAGATAGAGTGCGGCTAAAGCGGTGCAGTAGGTCTGTGATCTCATCCCAATCATCGTGCCACTCGACTTCTAGACGGTAAAGGCACTGCATGACAAACCATGAATGCAGAAGCCTCGTTGCATTCTTCACGTCATGTTGAACTTGTGAGGAAGCATCCCGCCCTTCTTTGCCGGTCGCACTTTGCAGACGGGTTAGGATGTAGTCGACAAACCCCCAGCACGACCCCATTGCTATTTCCCCGTCCTCATCCACCAATGCGCGGAGCAGAACAGGAATAGCATCTGCAAGACGAACAATAGATAATTGGTCTATCAGTTCGATAATGACAACATCCGATTTGGCTACGCTGACGGCAACTTCAAGGAACTCCAAATCTTTCAGGTTGGTAGGAACTTCAGTTGATATTGGATACTCCCAATAAATATGATCGGAAAATAAGCCATGTTGCTGCCAGTCCCTCAATTCCTTACACAAACTATTTCGGAAAGATATGTTGCTATCAGACCAGTTGAAGGCAATATGCAAAGCTGGGGCTAGCTGGTGTTTGTCAATAGCGAATTCGGCAAATCTCTCCCCGGACTGCGTCATAATGCGTGGGTATTCTGTTGGCTCGTAGCATAGGAAGCGGGATTTGACTATGTGACCGGCAAGTAACCTTTCGACCTGTTCCGTTGATGACCAGTGACAAAGTGCGAGACATTCACGTCCAAACTGTGTGTCGGTAATGAAGTCGAATGCACATCTGTGTATGAATTCGACCCTTGTCATGGCATAGTTAAAAAGGACTTCGTTTCCAGCCCACTCATAACGGACATCTTCCAGTGTCGTTACTTCAAGGAGACCTCGGCAAACCAAACGAAGTCGATCTTCTACCTTTGAACATCTAGCTTGGAGCTCCTCTTCCTGAATTTCTCGGCCTTCTCTCAATATCGATATGAATGGCTTGTCTATGAATGGCTTGTCCTCCAAGGCTGTAGCCATGGCGAGTAAGGAGCGCATCGAATGGAGAGGCGGAGGATTCCGCCAATAACTGTATATGTCGATTTTGATGGCTGCAAGGGCTAGACTGAAGAAGCGAGAGGCCTCGATGCTGTAAGTTGACAACTCTACATCATCTCCTGGACGATTCCACATATCAACCAAGAGGTCGTGTAAATCTGATGGCGTCTTTGCGAGTCGTTCCTCAAATTCGTTGGCGCCACCTGAGCGTATTGCCTGATTGAGGCTCTTGATGGCCAAGACCACCCAGAGAAACACACCATTTGCTTTCCATACAACTATTTTCAGAAGTCGAGATTGATCTTCAGAGCTTAGACCAGATACTTCCAGCCTATTCTCCGCGTAATGGTAGATGTCGTTCTCATTGAGTTGATGGGTTCTGAGGTGGGGCTGGCCTGCGAAGAACCGGCAGAAAGGATTCTCTTCTCTGCTGGACGCACATAGCTTGACATTATCAAAACTGAGCAAGTCGTAGATAACTTGGGTATTCTTATTATCACCATACGGTAAATCCTCAAAGTCTTTTGCCTCGTCCAGTCCATCGAGGAAAATGCAGAAATCGTTGCCTGAAAATTCGATTGCCCAGCAAAGGGCCTTCTTTAGCTCATTGACATCCCAATCTCCACCATCTCGCTTATCTTGAACATCCGATTGTTCAGTCCATAGCTGCTGAGCGAGAAGACGGTTCTTGTGAAGCACTTGATGGAGGAGAGAACGTGCCATCCCTTCTATGTTCTTCTGTAGCGGCTGCCCCGGCTTCCAGAAATAGTGGGTAAGGATTTGCATGTTGCTATGCTGGGCTTGCAGATGCTGCAATGTGAGGGGATGGGTCGCAAGGAATTTCATCAGCGAGCTCTTTCCAGATGCCGGCTTGCCGCTGATCCAAAATTGGCGGGCATCTGACTCTAACCAGGCTGGAAAGCGGTTGAGATCCGATAGTCTTGCCGTATTGACCGACTCTGAGGAATCTATCATATCCTCATCACCATCAGTCTTCTCTTCTCTTTGCTGAACGCTGCAGTGAATGGGGTTCTTAAAGACCCAATTAAAGGTACCAGGGTAGTTTTCAGATATGTGATTCCTGCGGCTGTTCATCTCAGAGAATCGGAGGCTTTGGAGTAATTGGTTGTGCTCTTGCTCGAAGGTTTTGCTCTGGTCGCGTCGGGCCATATCCTGAAATTCTTGGGACACCGAGTCACGGAAACTTAAAAGGGCGCCATGCGTCGTAGTGAAGCCTGTGTTGATAGCTGTACGTGTTGTTTCATGCTCTTGGGTAATTCGGTTCCTTGTCTCCAGTGACTCGATTGAAAGCTCGGACATCCATGTGCGACCATCCGCCAGTTGTGTGATGGCCGACTGTAGATTGGTGTTGAGTTCGTTGAAGGACTGTTGTGAACTGATTTCTGCGGCCTGAGATTGGTTGCATATACGATGTAGCACGACACCATGGAGAAGGCTCTCGTATTTTTTGAGGTTGACCTCAAGACTTTCAAGCTCCTTTCCCTGCCAAAGAGATGCCAGACTCCTTTTACCTATCTCTATCTTTCCGCGGAATCCACGTCTAGATGCATCATCAATATGAAGCTTGGAGAATTTGGATTGCAGCTGCGCCATGGATTCCTCTAGCTTTTTGCCAATGTCAAACATCTGCTGTTGGTCTCGGGTCAACGGCAAGACCTGTGAGGTCGCCAAAGCTGAGCTGTTCATATCATCGAAGCAAGCTTTCGCGCTTTTGAGATAGGCCTCCAATTTTGGGTCAGGACTGCTTTTATCCCGGACTTGTCGGTAAACTTGGAGGAAATCTCTGCCGAAAGTGACGATCTGCATTGCATTGCAGAGGAATCCTACGCCAGCGATCGCCGCCTCGGCTCCGGACATTTTTTGCGTGTTCCTGGATTTTAGAATATTTGAAGAATATTATTAAATTCACAGGCGGTTTTCGAGGGTGAAATAAGGAAAAAGATAAACGGGAATGCTGTGTTGGCCGAGTGCGGGGGGGCCGTGTCTAGGCGAACTAGATTGCGGCTGAGCAAGGCAGACACTTTGTAAGACATTGTATTGGAATTGTTTTTTTCATGCGCCATTGACAACACCGGCCTGTCCATTTTCTCCAATCCGCATGAGGCTCCCAACACATCGGGCCAAGTTGAAACCTATTGGATATGAGTCAACATGTTGTTTTGACATCAGACACATATATGTACTTGGTCTTATAACTATATAACAACGAAGGTAACTTTAAGGAAGTTTGCCTTGCCTAGATGCTCTTGAAGACAGAAAGGCTTGACAGAGCCTTTCCAGGCCACGAGAACAAAGTGTTGGAGGGGCACGAAGAGCCAAGAGCCTGGTTGTTCATCCAAGCAGGCTCCCAGTAATACAATCCAGCACCACCCTTAACCTTGCTAACAATGCTAGCAACCTTCTTGATAAATTGCGTCTGACCATCAGCAGAGAAAGGAATGTCTTTCATGTCGGCGGGGAAAGGCTGAGCGGGCGAAGGGCAAGACGTAGGCCAGTCAAGCTCGCTGACAAAGATCTGCTTTCCCCATTTGTTGGCCATGTTGGTGAGTGAAGTCTCGAGCGCAGAGAAAGTAGCTCCTGATCCGTAGAAGGGATAGTATGAGACACCCATGGCATCAAAGGCACTGAGGGCAAGACCCTTTTGATTGAGGACTTGGGTGTAGAAATATTCTTGGGTACCCCAGTCCCAGCCCTTGTCGAGATGGATCATGATCTTGGGCTTGGGGCTGAGAGAGGAGTCCTTGATACCGTAGGCAGCGGAGTTTAGAAGACGGCCGATGTTGTAGTAAGACTTCGTAGAGCCAGTGGGGAAGAGAAGACCAGCAGTGATCTCATTTCCAATAGACATAATCGCAGGAGGAACGCCAGCAGACTGGAAAGCGTTGGAGACCTGCAGAGTGTAGTTGTACAGTCTCCAGGAAAGGTTATCAATATCGGTAGGCCATCCGGAGGGTATAGCCTGGTGACCAGGATCAGCCCAAGTATCGCTGAAGTGAAGAGTCAGGTAGACGCTCAGGCCCGCAGCTTTAGCACGCTTGGCGAGCTTGAGATTGTAGTCGAGGTTGTAGTCGCCATTGGATGGGTTCACCCAGACTCGCTGGCGGACTGAGTTGACGCCATTGGCCGCGAGGATTTTCTCGAGTGGTTGAGCGGAACCGCCGGCAGTGTACTGAATGCCCTTTTGTTCCTCGAGCAGAACAGAGGACCAGTCGACGCCCTTGTAGGTCAAGGCCAAAGCGACCGAGCAATAGGACAGAAAAGCCAGAAACCGAAGGTAAACCATTTTGGCGATCGTGAGAGAACTCAGAACAATCACCTTTCTCTCAAGAGGTACCGTTCTCTTAAGTATCAACCCATCATCCCTTTAGGTGCACCATAAATACGCGGAGCTGTGTAGGATCGGTACAGGGATACTCGTTATTCCTCCAATCACAGCTCGGATGAAGGATGTTTCACCAATTATTCCGACATGGGTCTAGCGCTCCTTAATGAACGATGAAACCTTGTGAGAGAAAGTTCGGGAGAGAAATACCGTAATCGGGTGTCTAGAAGCGGAGCTAGAAGTGCCGGCTCCGAGGATTGACATGCTCTAACGGGACTTGTGCATGTTTTTCATCCGCCCGAATGGGAATGCGTGGACAATATGGTCACGCTATTGCGATGGGGTAATGAGATGATGTCTATTTCTGACTATCTCTGTTTATCATTAAGCGATGCTCTTCCGTATAGGAAATACACCGTTTCTGCCATTCATTCCACAGTACTTCCATTACCGTTTTTTCCGTCTCAAGTCTCTTTCAACTTGAGAACTCTGGAAGCCTCTGGCAAAATATTATATACTCCAAGATCTATATTAAATCACCATAAACAAAATCCAAACTCAGTCAACATCACGACGCATAAGAGCCCGATGCCATTCCTCGCTGGCACAGATCATGTTCTGCGACAGTTCAACTATGCTTTTCGAAGCAGCGATCATATTTTCCCGCTGCCCAGGTTGAGCCCGTAGCTTGGCATCGTAACAAGCATACAGCACAGGAAAGATCTGCACACACCGGGCGCGTATGCGATGAGAGCACCATGAAGGAACCGCTCCTCGAAGATCCCACAAGAACAAGGGCTGCCTCGGGGCGTCTCTTATAAAACAGCCGTCAATATCACTAAGCTGATAAGGATTCTCACCAGTCGTAAGCTCCATCAGCTGAAGATCGTGAACCCCGGCAAGCCTGATCTTGTACTGGCTGTACAGTGCCTCGGAGTATTGTTTGGCATCAAAAAAGACCTTGATGATATCCTCGGACTCCAAAACATCCTTGAGAAAAGTCATGCGCCTATTGGCCCACCAGAATGTCGTGGCGCCGAGCCAGTACACGTCTATGAGGTAGACGCGATGGGACAAGGCGTTGTAGATCTGCATAATGGAGATTCTGCTTTCGTGTCCGATAAATTTCCCTTCGAGAGTGATGAACAGGCGTGTTTTGAATTTAGGGATATTATCGAGATCGTCAAGGAGAGCGTATAAAGCTTCGCGATCCCCTATCCAGATGATGCGCGGTTCGGATTTATAGGTGGGTATGACGTCGGGTTCTGTTTGGGGATGCATGGTCGATATTGTCTGCTGTGAGATGAAAAAGAGCAGTGAGATGCAAGGCCGGAGACGAAAGAAGGCAACGAGTAAGAGAGGGCTTGTGTCCAGAATAAATGGCAACCGATAGTTGTTTGCGGGAGAGGAACAGCTGGATTTTATAGTCGTTGAAAGAATATCAGAATTGGTTGGATTTGTTAGGTGCACAATAGCATGAGCGATACTATTGGTTGAAGTGAGAAGTGACTTTCGACACCAGGAGAATGACCTTCTTATTGCCCTTGGTGCCTAAAGTTAGATTCATTGCCTTCTCCCAGAGAGTGTTTTATATTTGAGCACATGTAGAATCAAAACTCTCTCCACTTTCTGCGTGCAAATCAATTTACTTCTCCATGGAAAGACAAAACAAGGATGCACCAATAGTCGATGAACTGGGTTTCGTACAGTGGCGAGGCCAGTCTCACGAGACAGAATGGTACAACACCTGCGACCATGTAACTGGCTCTCAGATACTGTGGCCCGTTATGCGAGTCATCATAAGACTCGTAAAATGAAGCATAATAGCAACATAAGCTTAAGCAAGCGTTTAGTGTAAACTTTGCTAAACTCATAAAGATCATCATAAAGTAGCCAAAGTTATCATAAACTGCCATAAGGATTTATAAACTTAATGATAATCTTGTCAAATTCATATAATGCCGCCATAATGCTTAACCCAAAAGCTCACTCCCAATAACAACTACCCTTCGAATAATACATCTCTGGTGCTCTGGTTAGTGATCAAAGAGCATTCGCATGACCATGCGGCCAAGACATCTCCCCAAGATTTCATAAAAAGCATGAGTGTGTCCAGTAAAGGTAAGAATGTTGGTAACAGGTGGATTGTTTTGAGCATTCTCCGTATGGTCGGACTGACCGGCGAACGGCCTCCCGGCCCAACAATTTCGTCTCGGTATTCATGGCGCGGTCTATCCAGACGCCCTGGAGAAGGTTTGGCGAAATGGATTGCGCTTTTCAGTACTGTAGTATCCCAGCTTTTCCAAAGGACCTCAGACATTATAGCCTCTAGGTATGTCCTCCAGACAAACCAGTAGTCGAACTGTCTCGCAAGTTCGCTTACGACAAATAATCGCCTCCGAGAAGCCAACTTCACTGCCACACAGGGGTCACCAATTGACGGTATACTGTATGCATTGCAATAGGACATCTCGTTTGTATCAACGTTTTCGCTTCGGAGATATGTCGCCGATGGCACGATGAGGGGATTCGTCTGTTTGCCATTTGGCCACATTCGATTATATATCGGGTCGTTTCGGGAACGTGGGTCCCGTAATGTGTTGTTGGCTGTCGCAGCTCGGCGGCAAGTTGGCGACCCTTTTCCAGTGCTTCAAGATATAGCCTCGGCCGAGAATCCGTTTGCACTGGCGTGCATGTAGTGCCAGGTATTATTGTAAGGAACGGATCGGGTGTATTTCCTCGAGGAGTGATGGCGTTCATGTCTGCGACGGACTCTGAGTAGACTTTTGGTACATGGCTCGTGGTGTGGGAAAGCGTAGAGTAAAGAAACGACGTGAAACAACAACGGAACGGCCATGGTTGTACGATGGACTCGAAACGTCGCGGCGATGCTTGTCAGGCAGAGGTTCAGAAAGTAATAACTTGGGCAATTCGCTTGACAAGGGCGCAGTGGTTGTCTTTCCAGGCTGGTTTACTGGACACCTCACAGTAACTGAGGTGGTTGGAGTCTACGTTCTCCCGTCGGAGATACATCTCTGGTCCTTTATTTAAGGGGCGAATTGAGGAACGGTCTGCCCATGGACTATATTGTACTTGTGCTCCAAAGGTGGGTGAACCCCTCTGACCTTTGTGGTATCATGAAGGTCGGCAACCTGTCTCCAATGCATGTTGTTATAGCTTATACCTGGCATACGATAGCTCAGGTGTGCTTGCATCGGGGTTCAAGTGCATCAGAGGGTCTGGTGAATCTCCTCTTGGGGTCTGTCTGTTCGTTACAGCTGCCGCTCGAGCCCTCGTCAAATAATTCGTGACTGATAGGGATCGCCGCTTGGTTTCGTCAATAACTCTGTCCATTTGGACCAGCCGAACAACACCAAGTCGATGGCCAGTTAGCAACCGCAGCATCATTTGCCCCAATCGACTGCCCAGGATGTCGAAAAATGCGTGTTGGTAGCGAGTATATGGGATCAGGGCGAGTACAGTCGGAGGGCACGGGTGTGCGCTGTTCTCTCCCGGCGGTCGGCGAATGGCCTCCTAGACCACGAGCTTCGTCGGTTCTTTCGTGATAGTGTCGATCTAAATTACCCTTAGTGAAGATAGGGACTGCGTTTGGCCGTCGGCGACTTTGACAAAAGCATGCCAGAGAAGCTCTGACATCCTTGCCTCGGTGATGGCGACAGGCCCATCTCCACGCGAACCCACTGTTCGAGACAGGGCTAGCATCCAATTTGAATCGCGATGACTACACTAGCGGTCCTGGAGACGAAGAAACAGCCGTTCGAGTGAATCTCGACGTCGCGGTTCGCTGTATATGGGGCTTACTGCAAAGAGAGAAGGAGTCCTTTGATGAACTGGAGAAGAGAGACCAAGTGTTGGAAGAGGAACAAGATAATCGGTTTCAAGCCTGGCTAGAGGATGTGGTGTCTCATTCTGATGAAGTGGGAATGGATCATAACCTCCACATGTGGTTTGCTTGCCGTCGTGCTCTTGCGAGGGCAAATGGCGAGGCTCTTAACGAAGGCCAGGTATATCCAGTTTGGGAGCGACTGAGGATGTGGGATATATAGATGCTTTTTAGCAGAATTTGTAGATCAAATGAAGAGATTTGTGAGCAAGAGCAGTTGCACCTTTTCCAGAGTTGCTCAGGGCCATGGCATGTACGAATTCGTGATAACCACGTCACTCCTCCAATCTCACAGCATATTTCATCCCGGTATATTGCATCACCAGGCTCAGCTTAAGTATTGATGGCCTGTGGTTTTCTCGGATTCGTTGCTGCGTGGTAGGCAGCTGTTTGCCAGTGCCACCTGCCTGTCAAAACTGGGGCAGTGATACAAGGTCAACTTGTTTGTTAGCAAACACTCAAAGTCAACAAGCAAGAAAATTTCCACCAATCTTTTGGGTTTCTCTCTCAAGCATCTCTTCGTGACCTCTGCTTCTGCTCTTCGATCCGATACCTCGTCGCATCCTCGCCGCTGTCGTTTTCCTTCCTCAGCTCTTCAAGTCTCCTTCTTTTTCGCCGACACTTCCGCGATGGCTTCCCTCAACCAAATCGCGAGCGTCTTCACCGAGTACAAGTACTATAAGGATGTCGGCTTCAAAAATGTCGAGGGCGTACCTTGCCTGGCCTGTGTTGCGAACCTCGATCGCGATGCCAGCTGCAAGTGTGTCTGGGCCAATGAACCCACGTCTTGTGTTCTCTGCGAGCATTATGAAAAGCAGTGTGGCGCGGTAAGTCTTGTCATAGAGTGCTCGGGGAATGCATCTAACTTGTTTCCCAGATGCCTCCCCAGCTTCTCGGCGTGGCCCAGTGGTACTGGAACTTCGTGAAAGCTCTGTCTGCGCGTGATCCCGAGGGAGAGGACCACCCGCTTGTTGAACCTCTCCTCACTGGACGCCAGTTCTGGCGTCTCAATGTTGCTCTTGAGGAGTGCGGCGCTGCCTGGCGTGAGCTTGAAGAACATCTCATGGATCCGAACAACTCCACCATGATCCTCCTCCAAGATCTGGCTTCCACTCGCGAGATCATGACTGTCTCCGCCCTCAAGTCTGTAAGTCCACCTCCCGCCGAGCCCTTGTCGACAGCACAGCACATTCTAACAAGCTTACTTCCCAGGCTGGTGCCAACATTTCCTCCGACGAACTCCACGACCGCATCGTCGCCTCCCAGCCGGCCTATACTCGCAACGACCACTGCGTTTTTACTCTTCGAATTGCTCTGGCCCGCCTGTCCGTTGCTGAGAACACCGTGGTTCAATCTATCCAGGAAAAGGAGGGTTGCTGTTTACCTTATGATTTCCCCTCCGAGCTCCGATCCGCCATGTTGAGCTGGCGTGATTCTACGACCCCTACTCTTGTGGTTGTCCACAATGGCATGCCTAATTACCTTCATTATTTTGGTCGGAACTAAAATCTCTTCCGAAACGGATTCTGATGGGTTGCCGATGATCCTCGAGTCTGGGGGCTTTAATGCGGAGGAATAAAGAGATGATGGTGGTAACGTCGGGTAATTAGAGTGATGGTAACGGAGGAGCTGAGTATGTCTCGAAGAGATATTTCGCTGCTGTATCGGCGGTCTTCTCGTTTCCATTATGGTTGGTCTTTGTTATTCCGTTAGCATAGCCAGGCTCCAAGTCTTGGCTCAATCAATCGCCCAGCTTCCAATGGCTCTCTTGATCCAGCTTAGTGACACCACACAATATGTAACTCGAGAGGTAACTGTTGTCCTCCTTTGATCATGTTTTCCCCTTGCTCAATTGAGAAGCAGTTTACTCCTTACGTCTGTGCACGATACTGCTGTCATGTTCGACCTTTTCATTCATGGACTTTCTGATGGCAAGTGACGTTGCGGATTAATTAATAGTTGTCTGACCATCGACATAACTTGCCGTATATCCGGATCAAAGCCACAGACATACCAGGGGAGCAAACAAATCTATGTGATACGACAAAAGACTTGAAACTTCTGGCCTTGATGCAAGGTATCGAAAATATCCAGTCTAAAGTCTACTAAAATCTGTATCAAATTTGCCTAAGTCTTTTTGTCACTTAGGATAGGCCCATCTCAGGGTCCAGACTCACTCCCTGGCTGGGCGCGTTCACCTCATGACACAAACTATCGATGACCTGACGAAGCAATATAGTCGCATTGACAGGAAACAGAATCCGTGTAATTTAACTGATGTTTCCAAACCATCAGCTCTCCCTTGATTCCAATTGGTGGAATAGTCCTCACTTCATCAATGCTACGCTCCAATTTTCTCTGCGTCTCAATCCGGAAAGGCTCGAGGTTTCAAGTCCCACTGAAACACACCACGATCGGTTATTATCCCAGGCTAAACTCGCCCTTTATCCCCGTCAGAATCAGGAAAATGATCAGTTTTCCTCTCTGCATGAATTCACTGCGGGGACGACTTTAGCCAAAAAGGCCCATCGGCATATCCGCCATGTGCCGAATTCGTACATTTCCAGGCTGAGGACCAAGCGGTGTGGAGTTCGTTCAGGAACGAGATTCGCTCGCTAGTGGAAACAATGGCTGGCGGAGGATACACGTCCGTTCGATCCATTGGAGTATGGTCAGGAGATGAGATCGATCCATAGGCCTCCACATGGTCTTGGGGGGACGGGTATATATCTTGGCTGATACACCATCTATTATGTTTTGTTTCCCCATACTTCTTGGCACATCATTCTTTCAACACATTTCATCATGCAGTTGACTTCCATCATCAGCTTCTGGGCGTTAGCCCTCTTCAGCCTCGTCCTCGGTGCGGAGCCCGTTCCGCGAGGTCAGCTCACCCAAGTCAACAGCTATGGCAACAATCCCACCGGTACCAAGATGTTCTTGTATGTCCCCAAGAACTTGAAGTCCAACCCTGCTGTCGTCGTTGCTCTTCACTACTGCGGTGGTACAGGTCAGGCTTACTACCAGGGTACCAAGTGGGCTTCCAATGCTGAGAAGTACGGATTCATTGTTGTTTATCCTCAGACTCCCTATTCCGGTGGCTGCTGGGATGTCTCTTCCAAGATGACCTTGACCCACGAGGGCGGTGGTTGCAGTACCTCTGTCGCCAACATGGCCAAGTATGTCCTCAAGCAGTACAACGGTGATGCCAAGAAGGTTTTCGTCACTGGTGAATCTTCCGGTGCCATGATGACCGTAAGTAAACCGAGTCACTCAATTGGCTTCGACTAACAGAACAGAACGTCATGCTTGCTACCTACCCCGACGTCTTCGCCGCAGGAAGCGCCTATGCTGGTGTTCCCGCCGGTTGTTTCGTCAGCCAGGCAAACCAAGCCGCTGCATGGAACTCAACCTGCTCCCAAGGAAAGTCCATCTACACTCAGACCCAGTGGGCCAATGTCGTCAAGAACATGTACCCCGGCTACAACGGTGCTCGCCCCAAGTTCCAGATCTACCACGGAACCGCCGATCCTACTCTCAATGTCCAGAACTACTATGAGGAGATCAAGCAGTGGACTGGTATTTTTGGATACTCTTCCAACCCTCAGTCATCTACACCCAACACTCCCGCCAGCCCTTACACTCGCCAGGTCTTTGGTGAGAAGTTCCAGGTAAGATACGGAGCATCATGAGGCATAGAATGATGGTTGACATTTTTAGGCTTTCTTGGGCCAGGGTATTGGACACGGTAATCCCCATTTCGATGACAACGATCTCAAGTGGTTTGGCTTCATCGTAAGTCATGTCCAAAATCCCACCGAAGCCAGAAACTGACATTGATTTGTAGTAAATCGCTCCAAATATTCAACAATCTTGCACAACAGGGTCTTCCGGAAAGACCTAGGATACCAGTCTAAGAGGATTGAACCAAAACACATCTAAACTTCTATGAACTATATTTATCTACTGTAAATATTCAACACAAGATCTGTATATATCGCATGGAATATCATTCCTTTTCTGGGCGAAGTGACTGTACTGGAAACTTTACCTGCATCGTTAAATTCATCGGCTAATGATAGCCCCCCTACCATTGCTTACCTATCTCATGGTTGGTGTTGACGTGATCGGGACCCATACCATACGCGATTCCTGTGAACTTAAGAGTTTTCGTAGCTGACATATCCTAACCTATTAAACCCCCACCTTTCCTGTTCCAATTGGGCATAGTCTGCTCTCATATCTTCTATCATGGCCTACGGGTCCAGTCAACATTCCGTTTCCATTTACAAAAGCGGAAGAGAACCTCACTCACTGTAGTCAAGTTCTCGCGTGCAGTTATATAGTATCCCTGAACTGCCTAGCCATTTTGAGGGTTCTAGAGTTTTGAGAGAAGCTAGGTTAGTCTCGATTTTAGGACTAGCGGGTATATATTTGTTCTTAGGAACCTGATAGTGTCCAGGTCGTACAAGGACATCGTTCCCGAGATAGTGGCAGATATCGGTTGTAATGACCTCTCGATCAATGCCATCACGTGGTACGAAGTATTCGTTCAGTCTATTTTGACTGTCACCTGGCAAAGGCACATCAGTATTCCCATTTGTTCTTTGCATTGCAGATGGAGCCTCAGGTTCGTCAAGTTGTTTGCTGTCATCGCCTCGCTGATCCAGGTCCGATGTCATATCTTTTGACTCGGCACTTGGTTCACTCTCACTACCAACATCCGGCCCAGCATCCGGCTCTAAAGCTGGCAAGGCGAAGAGCGCTAGTTGCTCTTGATGTGGGCCAAGGTGGCGCTGATAGTGAGAGGATGGTCGCATCGTTTCAGCACAAATTGGACATGGGATACCTTTTGTAGTGTCCATTGTTTTATAGCTTATATGGACCAGTGCATATAGATCTCTCGCTTGTGCAGGTCCTGCCTGGCTTCTGTAAACGTGATTCATGCAGTCGAATGAAGAAGAGAAGTCCAGGCAACACGCAAATGGACATAAGAATACCTTCCAGTGAATCTGTCTCATGTGTCCCGTCCACTCCCAAGTTGAAGGGATGTTCCCGGGTATAAACGAGTTGTTTTTATATTGAGTCGCTTACAATAAACAGGTACATTGGCGAAAATCAGAGGCAGCGTATCGAATCTCGAGAACCTGGTAGACCGTAATATGGAGCTCGAACCTGCAAGGAGAGCTATATGCAAGCAAAAACATGACGACCATGGCTGATTCAGGTCATCTTTCACTGCTATTTACTAGTCTGGAGCCAAGACCATGACCCCCCACATGACGGAACCAGGTCCTGTACCAATTGGAACACTGCCAAGTTCTGAAATCCGCCGTCTCTTACAGTCGGTCAGCAGGAGCAGTTTGTATCAGTTTTCAATCGACAGTACAACCTTCTTACAGGGCCTATTGTCTTTTTTTTTTTTTTTTCGCGCAAATCCACCTTAACTGAAAATCCCCTCCTCAAATGTAACAGCAAACGGATGACAACCAACAACCTGGCAGACGCTCAGATACCATTGGTCAATAACTTGTCGCCTATGCATATAACATGCAATAATGTCATGTTATGTTCCTTGTCACTTCCCTTGCTGGCCTCGCTCCGGAAAGCCCCCGCCCGACTCGACTTGTGCTAGGCAAACGACCAACAGTTTAAAAAGAATTGGCCCTGCTCCTTCCTTTCAACTTACTTTGTTGTTTCCTTTAGTTTGCCATCCATTCCCTGTGGGAATTTCCATCATTGATACAATGTCCAACACTAGCAGCCCAAAGAACCGGTCTCCGCGGTCGCCCCAGGATCCGTCGGTAGCAGTCAACGAAACAATTGCAGTTGACGAGCCTCAAGATGAGGAGGAGGACTTAACTTTAGGATCTGACGCTGAGAGCTCGACGGCCTCCATTTCATCGAGCATTCTTAATTATCGTACGATCAATGGCAGAACGTTTCACAGTGAGAGAGGAAACGCAGCCTACTGGGGATCGAACGATGAGCGCCAAAGTGATGCCATGGATATCGCGTGAGAAACCCCTCCTGCGAAAGCTGTGCTACCTCTCGCCTAACAGGACACTACCCAGTCACCATATATGGACACTCGCCCACGATGGAGAACTATACTTTGCGCCTCTGGAAGACAACATTCAGGTTCGTTAAATAACGCAATACAATGCTGTGACTGTCGCGTTAACGAGCTAATTTGCCAATTATCAGAAAGTTCTTGACATCGGGACTGGAACTGGTATGAAATGGCCTTCCTCGTGTGACCGCGAGATTACCCGTACTAATTTATACTGCAGGTATTTGGGCTATGTAGGTTACCTATCATGCGGTAGTTTACCAACTCTTAACCAATTTTCAGTGACTTTGCGGACAAATTCCCAGGGTGTGAGGTCATTGGTACCGATATTTCACCCATCCAGCCCGGCTGGGTCCCACCCAACTTGAAATTGTGAGCGACTTGATTACATTTGTCCGTATAAATATTTTATATCTAACCCCGATATCAGCGAGATTGAAGACTGCACCCAACAGTGGACCTTACCATCTGAGTCCTTTGATTATGTTCACCTTCGTTATCTAGTCGGCTGCATTCCAGACTGGACAGAGCTTTTCAGCCAAGCATACAAGACTCTCAAGCCTGGTGGCTGGGTTGAGAGCTTTGAAATTTCCCCAACTGCAGAAAGCGACGATGGCACCGTCACATATGACTCTGCAATGGCTCAATGGGGAAGGATTTTTATCCAGGCTTCAGAGAAGATCGGCAATAGCTTTACCGTTGTCGACGATAAAGTCCAGAGGCCTGCTTTACAAGAGGCTGGATTCGTCGACATTCACGAGTGGGAGTTTAAGGTAACTTACAATACCATTCTGCTGCAATATTAATGACTGACTCGAAAAGTGTCCCTTGAACCCGTGGCCAGCGGATCCTAAGCTTAAGGAGATTGGCCGGTTTGGAGAGGTCTTCCTCACACAGGATACTGAAGGTTTTGTAACATTAGCCGCCAATCTATTGGGCTGGTCGATGGAAGAGGTCCATGTTTATATCGCCAAGTTCCGACGTGAGATTCGGAACCGGAAGCATCATGTCTACATTCGTCTCAGAGCTGTCTGGGCACGGAAGCCGGAAAGGAAAGAGGAGCCAACATCTGCATAAGCATCAAGTCGTATAAATATACAAGTCTCATGATCCAGATATAATGACAGACCTGTTTAGTCATCTTCCAACTATCCATTCAAGAAATCCGCCCACTTGCAAGATACGTCTGAATATAGTAAAGGTGATGCCCTCAAGATTTGCAATACTTATCCGCCAATGCGAAGAGTTGAGAGTTTTCTGTGCTCTAGGAACCGACACCTTGTCGTATGCCGCGATAGCATTGCCAATTGAATTCGAGGCCAACAGAAGTCCAGCCAGGTCCCATCCATCTGCCAAAGCCATGTTGGCACCATTTCCAGCGAAGGGGCTGACAGCATGGTTACTGTCTCCAATAAAGACCACACCAGGAAGAACGTTCTCATGGCTGAATGGCTTCTTGTCGCGCGCTGGGATAACAAAAGCCGTTGAAGGGTCTGTCGAGTTTACCAAACTTGCGAATGGCTCTGCTATCTCGCTGCAATGCTGGCGCACTTCATCCAGCAGTGCACGTCCATCTCCGCCAGTAGCCTGAGCTGGCATCTCTTCAGCCTTGCTAAAAGCCCAGATAACAGTTTTACTCTCAAAGGGGCTCACAAAACAGCTATTGCCGTATCCAGAGGCCATAATACCCCATGAATCGGCCAAGGGATTTGGAATGCCTTGTGGAAAGACTGCGAGACCACCGATTTGAGTAGCCCCTGCGTAATGCAGCTGGTCGTCTGGCCGAAGTGAGGCTCTGATTTTACTGTGTGCACCATCCGCGGCGATCAAGAGGTCGCAGTCGATCAAGTGTTCGGATTTATTCTGTGAGGAAACAGTGACCGAAAGGTGACGATCATCTAGTAGCTTGACGCCCAAACATTGTGACTGCCACCAAATACTGATGCCCAGATTTTCAGCTTCTTCGATCATAATTTCCCTTAAGCTAGCTCTCGGTATCCGCAATCGCGCTACAGGGAGGTCCCCATATGGTTTTGCAGGGACAGCAATCAACTCGATCCAGTTGTTATCCCATATCTTGAAAGGCATGCTGCCAGTCCCTGGCGTTGCTTTCTCAATAACATGGTGCAAGAGGCCGAGTTTTTCGAGAATCTGCACACCGCCATCCTGTTCCATGCCATTGATCGCGAGTGAGTAGCCTTGCCTTTGGAGGTCAGGATGTCTAGAATCGCGATCGTAGACCGATATCTTGGGAGGAGAAACCTTTTGATTCCATCTTTTGCTCAATGAGATAGCAAAAGCTAAACCAGCCATGCCAGCTCCAGCAACAATTATAGACTTCTTTTCCAGAAAGTGAGCTTCTTCAGCAATCATATTGAGATTTCGTACTAGGGAAAAAGAAATAATTTCTAAATACAAATAGAATTGCCAAATATAAAGAGGTTCACCAGTTATGATAGAGGAGATCAGGCTTGGTGTTATCTTATGGACGAGCTCGGCATTTCCATTCCCGATCGATTTTCAGATTCGGGCTGTAGATAATGCCGTTCGGTGCCGGGGCTTATCTATCATCTGACGCTGCTCACATTCGGGTCCGACCTCCACTAGTGACTGCCGAAAATACCAGTAATCTATTATTAGCATATTCACAGTTATATTAAGATAGTACGTCACTCTTGCTTCGGGGAAATACTCAGATTCACCATAAGGATATCTTGACACAACCCCTCCAACTCCCATGGTGGCCAAGGTACTTACATCATTTGCCAGCAGAGACCATACGGTTCCAGTAACTGTATGCTCAGACCTCTGCCAAATCACTAAGAGGAATGCCTGCAATCCGATTCCAAGAAGTGCGCCGCCCAAGATATCTTTAATTTCATACGATCCGTCACTCCAGGTGGCGACAGACTTACAGTTATGTTCATATCCCAGCTTCACCCTTTCGGAGCCCTCACTCCATAAGTCTCATCTCACTAAGAGATATTCTTTATCAGACGAAATAATCGACTCATTTGCCTATACAAGATCGCCATGACCTTACGTTCATCATCTCCTCAGGTTTTCTTCAGCTACATGGTAGCCACTGGTTGCCAGGATATCTAGACAGCAGAGAGAATTTCTTCTTTACATATCAAGGCATCCCTCTGTTCACTAAGTCACTCCTTATGAGGAATCTCCCAGACCGCAATGACAATCCTGGGTATAGGAGAGTGCAATCGCTGCCTTCTGCCAATCTTGAATTGTGGGTCTTTGGGATTACTCTTAATCGAGCTGATTCTTGGAAGAGCTTTAGACGTCAATGACAAGCAGTCAAAGGGATCGGAATATTCTATCGCATATAAGCTCTTACCTGAAGTTCGGATGATGACTTTTAATTACGGAACTGCAGTTATGGGATGTCTTTGGGGTGAATTACACAGTGTGGACTACTTGTCGGGAGGTGCAGCTTTTGTCAAGATTTCTACGCTGGGATTGTTGCCTTATTGGAGATGGATATTGCTTGGACCAGAGGAAGGAAATGTTTTTACACCTAAATGATGCAGACATGGCACAAAAATGGATTCGTAAGGGGCAACTTGAGTATTGGCTATGCAAACAATTGATACTGTGACGATCAGACCGCTGGGCCAATGAAAAGATTGACTGTTGTCAGGTAGTGACGGAAAAAGTCGCTTCCGCTTCTTAACAGATATATGTACTGTAACAAGAGTGTCCGTACTTACTAGGATCTCGTTAAAAGGCGCAACAAAGGCAGCATGCGAAATGTATGCGATATGCCTGCGATGAATGAGCTGACTGCCAGGCTATTTATCTTTTTCTACGGATGTGTGGCAAATTGATAGTTGTCGCAATCTGACGAAATTACCAGTTGAATTCACGGTTTCGTGGTCTAACGGTTATGACTGCGGATTCTGATTCCGCCAGCGAGGGTTCGACTCCCTCCGAGACCTTTCTTTTGCTTGTGTGTGCTTGTGTGTCTCTTGCATGTATTTCTTATGTCCTTTTTTCCCTTCTCAAATTCCATAATAATGAACTACAAATCGCATTTTGAGATCTCTTACATAAGTACTTGCTTGTGTTAAGGTTGTTGTTGTCTGCATGCCTTAGCACTTTTTTTGTAATACTTCACTGAACTATCATTCAACCCGCAAAGCTCTGCATGTTGCGCAAATAAATAGAATAGAGCAGTACACATTGTCGCTCTGTTTTTAAGAAGTTATATCCATATACAAATAGAGAAGAGTGTCTTGATGTATTTTAACTCCTTATTGTCTCTCTAATGGCTTTGTCGTGTTTGTTTGCATGCTACCCTGTATCTCCGCCATGACTCGTGTTTCAGCCATCAAGTCACAACAATGACTTATTCCCGGCGGCTCCCACGTGTCGAAAGATTTTAAAGCCTTGGCACCCTGTATTTCCCACGAATGATCGACAGGAACAAGTGAAAGACGGGATGAAAATGGCGCAAATATCCGAAGATTCGCCAATGACGAAAAACACTCTGATCACTGACCGTACAATGACCCATTGAATGCCCACTTGCCGGAGCCGAACGGAAAAGATGAACCGAGAACAAGATCCTTATCTCTGATCACTCTCAGGGGCTCATCTGATGGTTCAGCTCAATTGACTGCGATCATCCTGCGGCCGCACAGCCACGGGGTAGCATTCAGATCTGAACCACATCGCCGGGAAGTGGCTAAATAATGCAGCGCCCAGGGGGTTGATCACATGCGTCTTCAGCTTCTTATCTCGCATCTGTTAAGAACGGCGACATGCTTGTTCTGGAAGCGCTTGCGATGGCGGAATAAAAGCCACTGTCTGAGCGGCGCGTTAGCCCCTATAATGTAAAGAAATATTTTTCAATAGGGTTATGTCACTACCAACCAATTGACCGACAGATTGCGCGTTGACGGAAATTCCCTCCACTTTATTTTCAGCCTTCTGGGGCGTTCCTCTTCCGACCTCGCAGGGAAAATGGCTTTACGCAATATGATCATCAGCTAGATAATCTGTCAATCACGAAATTTCCACAGCGTCGCCCCACAGAAACTTTCTAAAAAGGAACTTGGAGTGCTAGTCCGTGGGTCCGTGGCTTACCAGTAACGCCGGGCCTAAGACTTGTCTCGTAATAGCGGCGGGTTCGACTCGCAGCCCCAAACGTCTAGCAAACTCTATTCTGCAGTGGATTATTGGATGCAGGCTCCGGTAATGGCGATGGGCTGATTAAGGGTCCCATGTTTTCCACGTGTCTACCCTGACGGGTCTGGGCCTGGATCACTGTTGCGTGATGGAACTGGTTCTTTAACTCTAGAGGTTCTGCACCCCTGACTGGCGCTGCAGATCTTGTCGTTCTTTTTGTTAATTTTTTCTTGCATTGATGCCCCGGATTTTGTCTGTTTTGCTTTTTGGTTCTGGGTGAAGACCCTCTTCAGTACCGCCGATTTGGTATCGCATTAGCATCAGCAGCCATGCCGTCCCTCGACGCTGAGATGTGGGCGTGGTACGCCTTGACGTTGATCGTGGTGGTTGCGCGAATGTGAGTACTTGATTAGACGTGTTGGGAATTGTTGCTGACTTTGTACAGGGCGTCACGTCGTATGTTGCTTGGATCATTCAAGCGCATGCTGGCAGATGATTACCTCATGGCGGTGACAATGGTTCGTGTCTCTATACCTTCTATTGCATTAATACTGACATCTGCAGATCACGTATACTGCCCTTTTAGCAATTGTCAGCGTCCTGACACGAACACCAACCAACCTCATCAACCCGGACGATCACATCGTACTCACTCCCGAAGACATCAAACTCCGAGAATATGGATCGAAACTGGTCCTAGTCACGGAACATATGCAGATGATTACCCTCTGGGGCGTCAAGGGCTGTTTACTCTTCATGTACGGTCGATTGACGTGAGTAGTCTCCCATCGCTGATACAGTCAATATTGGCTAACAACTTTCAGAATGAGTTTGAAGCAAAACTTCTTGGTCAAGCTAGTAGCAGGATATGTTGTTGTTGGATTCGTTGTCATGCAGATCTTGTGGTTTGCTGCTTGGTGCCGGCCTTTCAATCACTACTGGCAGGTTCCTCCTGATGACTGTAAGGCAACCGTTGATAATATAAGAGACTTGGAGTAACGGAGTGACAGTGAATTGTTCAGCTGAGACCAATCATATGATCACCAACGCGGTCGTCAACATCTCTTCTGACATCATGATTATCCTTCTTCCTATGCCTGTCTTTCTGCAATCTCAACTGCCGCTTAAGCGAAAGATTATCCTCTGCGGCGTCTTTGCGCTTGGTATCTTTACTGTAAGTTTTCACTCACCGATTTCATCTTATCCTTGTGATATCTAATCGACTTGGAATTCAGATCCTCGCAGCGACAATGAGCAAAATCTACAGTCTCGGCGACCCCTTCGGCACAGAATGGTCCTACTGGTACATCCGCGAAGTCTCGACCGCCGTCATCGCCGCTAACCTCCCTCTCACATGGACCCTCCTCCAACGCGTCTTCCGCCTCGGTTCATTCCACGCCAAGTACGGAAAATCCTCCAATCAGCGCACTGGCGAAGGAACGTCTCGATTCCGATCAGCCTATGGCAACCTCAGCAGTATGGATCGACGACCTAAGAAGACGACTTTTGTTGAACCTGGAATGAGTTTCTCGGAGAGCCAGGAGGAGATTAACGGGAAGGATATTCCGTTGAAGATTTATCAGAAGAATGAGGTTATTGTTAACATCACTACTGAAGAGACGTCGTCTGATAAACGATCGCCGTCACCACCTGGTCATACTGGGTTGGAAAGGATTAATTTGCGGGAGGCAAATGCGCATGGCGGCAGTGAGAATGGAGATAAGTCTGCGAATGAGATGGAGCTTGGTGTTGTCACCAAGGTCTATCATGGAGTATAAGGGGCAGATGCCATCAATGAACTAGACATACATACACTTTCTCACGTACCTAATACATATTAATCAAGAACCACGTTGCCCTCGCGAGTAAGAATGCTAAGCCTTTCCTCGCTTCTCATTCGACTGCGGCAAAGCGCCTAATGCGCCAGTAATATTACGGCTTCAATATGCAGGTAATCTGCCACGTGACGGTCTCACAGCCTCGTTCTTGAAATACACGAAAGGTCAGGCTTCCCCACTTCTTTTTCAACCCTCATCTTTCTTCTTCGCATAATCATGGGTCACGATGCCGAACCCACAGCACCAAGTACAATTTCGCCAGAGTCAATACCCTCGACTGGACTCAGCGTGGTCTACGAGCCCCCGAATGATCAGCCAGTGGTTGAGTCAGTCATGAGTTGGACAGAACAGGCATAGGAGCTAAACAGGTCACTAGTATCATCATGGTCCACGGGCTAAAGGGCCATCCCTACAAAACCTGGAGATTCATGCCTTCGGAAAAGGCCGAGAAGGCATCGACACATTCTGACAGCGGGGTCTTAAAACTCAAGTCTTCTAAGCGCCTTGAGTTCAAAAACAGCTTCAAGACCTGGATGAAAGGATCATCAAGCAAAGACTGCCTCGATCAAGGGATTATTGACTCTCCGCGTATTACTTTCTCGGGGACTTCAACCGCTGAGTCGTCTGTCTTTTGGCCGGCTGACCTCCTTCCTCAAGTGTGCAAAAATGCTCGCATTTTGACCTTTGGATACGATACCAAAGTGACAAAATTCACGTCTGGACCAACCAATATGAACAGCATTTTCTCTCATGGAAAGGACTTTCTCTTTTCTCTCGGACGCATGAGAGTGCCGGACCGTCCTATTGTATTTATTGCTCACAGTCTTGGTGGTATACTTGTGAAAGAGGTAGCTCCCATGTCTCTGCTCTTTTAATTGCACAGGGCTGAGCTTGATACAGATGCTGGCATTGTCCTCGACTTCAGACATCAATTTAGTGAAAGGAATAGTTCAGTGCACTGCTGCAGTAATATTCCTGGGAACACCCCATCGCGGAAGTCCTGAACTCTCAGCCATCGGGGAATGGGCTAGATCCATCTTGAATTCCTTTCATTTTCAAACAACTTCAGCAATCCTGGATGCCCTTGGTCTCAAGACAACTGACCTTGAGCGAGCGCATGAAGCGTTTTCTAGACTCTGGTTACATTACGACTTCCGAGTCAAGACCTTTCAGGAAGGCTTTGGACTTACTGGGATCAAACTGGGAGTCCTGGGAAATAAGGTTGTTCCTCACGACTCGTCACTCATTGGAGATTCAAGAGAGCATGCGGAAACTCTACAGGCTAACCACATGGAGATGTCTCGATTTAGTAGTTCTCAGGATCCTAACTTTGTTAAAGTCGCAGGAGAGATTATGGATATTTACACCGCAATAGAGCGCGAACAGATTGATCACATCCAGACTGGGCCTTTTAGGCTAGCTAGCGAAGAAAGTCCGGCTGCGCAATTTGGTTCGAGAGACCAGCAAAATGTCATTGACAAGAAGATGTTAAGCACTCTGGTTCAATCCTTACGCTTCAACGGGATGGATACTCGGCGCGAATGCATTTCTCTCCCTTCGATAAACACTGGACAGTGGCTCTTCCAAAACCCAACATTCCGCGCCTGGCAAACGAGCAAGCATTTCAGCAAGCGACTTTTGTTTATTAAGGGCAAACCGGGAGCCGGAAAGTCGACACTCATGAAAGAAGCCGTCCGAAGAACAAAGTCGGGGTTTCAAGCACGCGGATGCTGCGCAAGCTTTTTCATCAACACTAGGGGTGATTCACTAGAATGCTCACCAAGCGGAATTCTCAGATCTCTGCTCTGTCAACTCTTGACCTACTGTGGGGATCTCAGAATCAATCTTGAGTCAGAGGCGACTATCATGCCTATGCGTAATATACGAGAGAAGGCTGCACTGTCGTCGAAAGAGTGGTCCGATCGACAAATGGAGAGTTTACTTACTGATATCCTCGAAGTTCTTTCATGTGAACTAATTCCTGTCTATATTTTTGTGGATGCCCTTGATGAACTTGGTTTTGGAGCAGAGAGACATGTGGTCACGTTCTGGATGAACCACGTTCAGTCGCAAATATTCCGGAATACGCGTGTCTGCTTATCCTGTAGGCACTTCCCCAACATTTCAACCACGGGCTGTCTAGAGCTGGTCCTGGATGCACACAACAGCCCTGATATTCTCACGTACATAAACCTTCGATTGAAAAGCCATATACATGAGGAGGAAGAGCACTGGCGTACAGACCTATCCAAGAAGATATTCTCAATGTCAACTGGAGTATTTCTGTGGGTCGTGCTTGTAATAGACGCCGTGTGTGTACACTACGATCAGGGATATAGTCTACGAGCCCTTGTACGCCTCGTTGAAGATACCCCGACCGAACTGAAGGAGGTATATGCGCAGATCATAAGTACTCTTATCGACAGCGAGAAGATGCTTGCCTTGAGATTGTTCCAATGGGTTACTGGGGCAGCGAGGCCGCTACGACTCGATGAATGGCACCACGTCCTGGCTTTTATCGCGGCTCGGCCACCGAAATCGCTTAAGGAATGGCGAGACTCACTTACGTTCACTGAAAATGACCACCAACTCGAAAGGATGATTAAAACACTCTCAAGAGGCTTGTTGGAGATAAGCAACAGTCAGCCTGACATTGTGGCTAGCAAAGAAGCTGGGACATCATCTGTCAACGCAGGTGCTGGATCTCTCGACCATGAACAAGGTTCAGCTCGTGTTGTGCAAGTTATACATGAGTCGGTGTATGATTTCCTGATGTTACAGGGAGGCTTTGAACTCCTCGGATGGACTGGAACCAGCATTATTGCCGACTGTCACTGTATGATTGCCATTACGTGTCTCAACTACATGAATATCCCAGAGCTGGATGATCTTGTCGTCGCGCGTCAACTAAATATGATACGTGATGTAGTAGCGTCCTCAAAGTGCTCTTCACTCATGGAAGAACTCGAAGACTCGCACAAGAGAGAGACTACCTTTGGTCCGAAGCGCACACTGGATGGTCTTGTTACACTGCCCAGGATAGATCCACAGAAGCTTGTCGAGGCTTGGGTCTGGAACGAGCATTTGGCATCTTGCTCGAGCTCTCTCAGAGACGTAGCTCACAAGTCAACCGCCTCCGTATCTACTCGTGTCAAGTCTCAAGCACTGAAAGACTATCCCGCATTACTTCTATACGCAGCGTCCGAGCTCGACTATCACATTCATCTAGCTGACTCCGCGACGTCAGAACGCATGAAAGCGAAACTTCACCGTCGCCTCTGGGACGAAGAATTGAAGAAGCGACTCGCTGCGCTTGATACAAAAATGTGGGTTGAGAAGGACATGATAGAAGTTGAAAGCGATACTAGCCTGTCCTCCAGGTCGTCAACGTAAGTGGATAATAGAGAAGCTAACCAACCTGACCATGACTAACGACGTGACTTATATCATAGATTCCAAAGACAAAAGATTGAGCTTTTGCAAGCGCGGATAAAGGCCAGGAGAGCTGAGAAGGGTGAAGCGCAAGGGCCCAGAAGGCCCAGAAGTATTGCCAGTTTCGGATCGGCGAGTAGTTATGGACATCGAAGCTCAAAATCACAGAATGATTGATGTATCTTGAGTCTGGTGTCTCTAGTGACTAAGGTAGAGTGGGTAGGCTAGTGAAGTGAGCGGATGTCGTCCTCGGATGTCGTATGTGGATCACCCAACTCCGGATCTCGTCCCTCGGGGAGTTCACACCCAATTTTCCGGGGTAAACCACAATTTCAGTGGCTCCAACAAGGATGTCACTTCAAAATCGTCCCAATTCGTCAAACAATCCCAACCATCACGACATCTCTAGCCTTGTCCATACAAATTTACCATCCCCCATATAAGTCTACAGCTCCAGCCTTCATCATGACAACTTAACCACAGTCACAGCATCCTCTATCATGGGCGTCTTTACCAAGTTCCGCTTTTTCAACCGAAGACTCGCGCTATCATGCGTACTCATCGCCGTGTCGACGTTCAATTATGGTTTCGACAACCAGGCTTTTGCGACGACGCAGGCGATGGATGCGTTTGATAAGCAGTTTGGCGTTTGGAATGAGAAGACGGGGACGTATATTCTTGAACCGTGGTGGCTTTCGCTGTTTAATAGTTTGAACTACATTGGGTTTGCTGCTGGTGCGTATAGTGCGAGGTTGGGTTGTGCTTTGCTGATGATGTGTAGGTGTTCTTATTGGAACCTGGATCTCTTCGCGATGGGGGAGGCGGTGGTGTATGTTTGTTATGAGCTTGTATGCTCTTGGTACAGCGACTATAGCTGTCACGTCTTTTCATCGTGAACAGATCATGGCAGCTCGAATCCTCAATTATGTTTACGTTGGAATGGAACTTGGTGTTGTTCCAACCTTCCAGTCCGAAATTGGTACGTCTACTTCAACAAACAAAGACTCGCATCACTGATAACAGAAGTTCCCGCTCAAGCTCGAGGCTTCATGGTCGGATCCTACCAACTCAGCCTCGCAGTCGGCGGTCTCGTCATCAACAGTATTTGCTTCGGAACAAGCTCCCTCCCCGACAATCGCGCCTGGCGAATCCCTCTCGGAATGTTCTACATCGTGCCTAGTATTGTTGTAGCAGGTATTTGGTTCGTTCCCGAGTCGCCGCGATGGTTGCTACGAAAGAATAGGGTTGGAGAGGCGCGGAAGAGTCTCCAGCAGATACGTGAAGGCGCTTTTACAGATGAAGAGATCGATGCTGAGTTCACTGAACTCAAGGTCTCGCTAGAGCAGGAGACTGAGCAGGGACGATTTGTTGAGCTTGTGAGGGGTATTAACCTGAAGCGAACTCTCATTGTTATGGCTGTCAACTTCTATCAGCAGGCTGGTGGCCAAGCTTTCGTGTCGCAGTACGGTACCATTTACGTCAAGTCGCTTGGTACCATCAATCCGTTTGGCTTCAGTTTGATCACATCAGCCATCAGCATCGTTTCAATTACCTGTATTCTACTTTGGACGGACATCGTTGGCAGACGGTATGTAATCTGCTTGACTTGTATTACGGACTAGGCTGACCAATATTTAGTGTTCTGATGATGGCCTCGTCCATCACCATGTTCGCTGCCATGATGACAATGGGCGGCCTCGGTATCGTATCTCCCGTCGATGATTCAAGAAAAAAGGGCGTGATCAGCATGATGGCTGTGTTTGCCTCCGGTTTCGGAATGGGCTGGGCACCTCTAGTCTACGTCGTCACCACTGAGCTCTCTGCTCTTCGGCTGCGTGATCTTACATCGCGAGTTGGCTTCACCACCAATGTCATCATGAAGTAAGTCCACCACTCAGTTCCTCTCATCTCAGCGCTAATAGGCCCCTTCAGCTTCACTGTCAACTTCAGTATCCCATATCTCATCTACGACAAGTACGCCGGCTTAAACAGTAAAGTCGGCTTCATCTTTGGAGGAATCATGGCTACTGCTCTTGTGTTTGTATACTTCTGCGTCCCTGAGTGCAAGGGCAAGACGTTGGAACAGGTCGACTTCTTGTTTAACCAGGGTACTCCGATCCGACAGTTTGGAAAGGTCGATGCGGCGGAGATGATGCGCGCTACACAAGAGGATGCTGGCTTGGGCAAGGTGCACTCTGATGGCAAGGATAATACCGTGACGGCTGAAGAGCGAGTCTGAATTATTGATGGATACGGGCTAAAGGGAGCGGGAGAGTGGAGGTCTTGGTAGTCAGTATTTAGATTGCCAACTAGCTATTTAATATTGAGGTGCATTCGCATCAGTATAAGCATTCATCTGCAGATCAAAAGGATCCAGTGGAAACCCGAGTTCTTGGTCTCCGAACACCATATCAGTCGAGTTAATCGAGTCATAGTTGATGAGTGGATACCCCATTGATGAGAATGAGCCCAGTGATCCGTCCCCCGTCGACCCAGTCAAACCCTGTTCGTCACCCTGGACTGGGAAAGACCAAATATCTTGCCCTGTAGGGTTCTCGAGTACTGCGGACTCAAGGGAAGTCTCCGGTATCTCTTCGCCAGTATTAGACTCTGGTGGTCGGATAGCGGGATCCTCCTCCTCTTCATCGTCTGGAGCAAAAGCATGCTTGGAACGACGGTGCAGCTTTTCTTGTAAGCGAAGAGTCCCCGGTGAAGCGCTGCTGGAGTGTTGGTTAGTTGATGCACTAGAGTAATAACGAACGGGACGTACGGTGAACCTGGTGATATGTGTCTCGTCCCCAATCGTGGTATGAGGTTCTCAATATCCGTGATCTACACCATTGTGAGCTTCTTGACAATTGACACCCGAGGGCGGGGTTACTACTCACGCATGTCCCGATCCAACCAACCTCAGCCCGACTCCCCGAGACAATTAGCAGGATATCCATAAACTTTCGCTTGATCGCCGGTAATGATGACTCCCCGTGTAATGGCAGTAGAGCAGCCAGATGATCAACCATTTTGACGAATTGGTACGTCACTACGGCGAACGTTGGTGTACCAACACGACTACTAGTCTCCATCTGTCGAACCTTTGACCACATGTCTATGTATCGCAATGCAGTTTGAAGACATTGTTGCTGGCAGTAGTCGACATATTCTCGTGGCGTTTGGTTCACTGCTTCCGTTGATACCGCCTCCCGAATACCGGAGATAAGGAAACGGTGAAGATCGCAGCGAGAGCTAAACAGAATGGTATGCAATGTTGTGTATGTGCGTGCTTCCTCAGAATGACACATAATCATCAGTCTGTTTTCGTTGAGTTGTAGTTCATCCGGCAGTGACTCTTCAAAAGATGTCAGCTCCAGATCTAGTGACCGTAACTGGCCACGGCTGAGATATGGACTCGTTCCACTGAGGATGACTTGTCTGGTGTATCTAGGCCTGTCAGCAAAACCCACCATGCAGGATAAGTGTTTTACCTCAGAACTCTGTCTCGAATGTCATACAGCCGCATCAAATACGCCAATACATTCAAATCTGTGTCGCTTTCATTCTTACTCCGTAAAAACGGCGCTTTTGATCTTGAACCAAGTTGGAAGTTATGATGACTGCTCGGTAACCGGATATGCATTCTTTGCGTTGGGCAGACAGTCAGATCCTCAATACCACCCGAGAAGACTTTGTCAACAACATATATCGACCACATCAAGCGCCGAAGACATTCTTGTTTGACTGGATCAATAGCTGGGCGCTCATAGTTGAGTCTCTTCGTGAACGCGACTCTTGATGCAATGGAGAGGAGAACCCAGACATCTCCGGTGAAACGCATGGAGAAGAGGAATTTGATCACAAGCATGAGAGCTTGGAGTTTGGGTACTGACATGTCGCCCATATGATTGACCAACTCATGCTGTACTTGCTTCACCCAATTACGCGCTGGTGAGCCCTCCGAGTGATATGTTGGTGTAAGTCGTAGTGCTGAAGCGCAGATGGCTTTTAGTAAGGGCTTTTCGAGCCTGCCTTGACTCCATTCTGCGATTGTTGTAGCTCTATGAAGGAAGACACAATCGGCAATGTCTGATTTGTCAAAGTATGTGTCCAGATATTGGCGAATGGTATCTCGATTCTCAAGCTCGAATACCCTTCTTTAACGTAAGCGGGAGGTAGAAATTTGCAGATGATGAAACATACCGCTGTGTATCGCCGGTCACACTGGCAGAAATATCCATTGGGGATGCCTGACTGGGTACTGATCCATAGCGAGACTGGGAAGTACTCGCCGGCGAAGTCTGTACCTCCATACCAATGTCGACACTAGAACTCCCCGGTTCATCACCGAAGAGACACTCCTGTCCTTGTGACTGACATCGGTTACAAGGACATGTCCCCGAACACTTTGACTTGGCACTCCGACAAGCCGCACAAGCCCTCAGTATTCTCCGCCTCTTGATACCCGCTTGCGTCAAATCCTCCCCATGTCCACCCGACACTTCAATAGTATCCCCCGCAACATAACTACACGTTAATTCCAACCGCTCACAGCGTATGCAACCCGTGATTCGTCGATCGCATTTAACCTGATGACCTAGGTTAGTGGGGAACCCCGCAAACTGTCCCAGGAGCACGAACCTTTCTCGCGCGACATTGTTTACACGCGAGTTGTGGGGACGACCTTTCCATTGTACGAGATCCGAACGAGTTCCTTTGTTTGAGTCAGGAGTGGGGTTTGATAGGTCTTTACATAGCAGAGTGTCAAGCACGTCAGCCCGAGGTTGGATGACGAGGGGGCGAGATCCGGAGAACGAGATCCGAAGCTAAGCTATGCGAGCGTATTAGCTCATGACTAGATAACTACGACTACAAACTCAGCATTTGAGGGTTGAATTTATTGATCATAGCAATTCAAAATGCCGCAATCGCATCGCCTTGCTCCGAAACCATTGCCTTTGAAGGTTGATTCCAAGAATGGAGGGGATAGACCGAATTACATCATTTTTATGCCTGATCAGTTGAGATACGACTCTCTCGGGTGTACAACTGGTCCCGATTCTGAGATCAAGACTCCGAATATTGATGCATTCGCTGCGAGAGGGAGTCTTTTCACGAATTGTTTCACGCAAGCTTCTGTGTGTTCGCAGTCGAGATGTAGTATGTTTACTGGAACATATCCTCACGTCAGCGGCCATCGGAGTCTTGAGAATCTTATCAAGCCATGGGAACCGAATATCTTTCGGAGTCTGAAGGAATCAGGATATCACGTTGCGTGCCTTGCACCACGAGGCGACACTTTTGCACCGACTGTCACGGAGCTGAGTCTCAGTGAATACGGGTTCCTTGAAACACCGGAATTCACGCCAAAGTTTGCTGGTGGCGGGCGAGAGGTTGATGAGAGCATTTGGGGGCGCTTGTTCTATCGTGGATTGAGAGATGCGGATAAAGCTTTGGACTATGATGAAGCTGTTGTGAGATCTGCTTTGACGTGGTTGGACTGTCCACCTACGGATAAGCCATGGGTTCTGTTCATGCCTCTCATCTTTCCGCACTGTCCATTCCAAGTTGAGGAGCCGTACTTTTCGATGTATGATCGCTCTAAAGTCTCTAGTGTTGAGGCGACGGTTGATAAGAAGACAGGATATGAACCTCGGTATATGAAGTCGATCCGAGAGAAGTATGGTACCCATCGTGCGACGGATGAGATTTGGAGGGAGATCAAGGCGACCTACTACGGTATGATCACAAGACTAGATGATCAGTTCGGAAGGGTTCTCAACAAGGTCGATGAGCTTGGTATCTGGAAAGACACAGTTACCATGTTTTTCACCGACCATGGAGAATATCTCGGTGATCACGGTCTCATTGAGAAGTGGCCCTCAGGCCTCTCTGAGACTCTTGTACACGAGCCTCTCATAATTGGTGGCGCGGGACTGCCAGAAGGAAAGAGGATCGATGCCATGACGGAAATGGTGGACTTGGTACCGACGATGCTGGAGACGTCGGGAATCGGAGAATCATTCGCTCACAATGGACTTTCATGGATTCCTCTCCTATGCGGCCATGCCACAACGCACAAGAAGTACTCTTTCTCTGAAGGTGGCTTCCTTACATCCGAGGAGCCAATCCTGGAACAAGCGCCATATCCCTATGATCTCAAAGCCGGGCTTCAACACGAAGATACCACGTTGGTCGGAAAGGCGATTTCGCTACGCGACGAAAACTGGACTTATGTGTACCGACTTTATGAACCGGCGGAGCTGTATCATCGACATAACGATCCTCATGAGCTTCATAATCTGGCTCAAGATCCGGATCATAAGGAGTTGGCGGATAAGTATGAGAAGGCTACACTGAAGTGGTTGTTGGAGGGGGCTGATGTTATGCCTTGGACGAAGGATCCGAGATTTCCGGAGGTCAAGCTGAAGAGTCCGAGGGAGCAGATGGAGGAGAGGCTGAAGCAGGTCAAGAGTGATTAGCTTCTAACATCGAGAGATTAGAGATACAGTACCATTTCAGGGTAGATAGAAGGTTTATATATCAATTATAGAGGTACTAAAATATGAATTACAAATGAAAGTTGAATGACTGAATGTTACACGTGTGTACAAAGAAATGCCGTGCGCCTAATCCGGTAACCCTCAAATAACGCTTACAGAACCTCACGAACAGGCAAGCTCCAGTTCTCAGGATGCTTCCACTTGGTCTCCATCTTCTCCCCATCCAACTTGAGAGCATCCCCGAAAGAAGCTGACTCAACTCTATGGTGTCCACCAACCGAACTCTGGGCATTTCGAAGAATCGATAGATAAAACGACTCATCCTTGTCGTCCTCACCAGCCTTGCTCTGGTGGCTATGATGAGCCCACTTCAGCCTCTTAGCCTGGTCCGTGACCAACTCGGCAAGATCATCACGGCCAGAAATGGCATCGCTGTCCATGTTGCCGATTTGCTCGAGTAGATGAACATGGATGTCGCGTGCAGCTTTGTGGTTGCCGCATGTGTTGTGAAAGCTTGCGCGGAGTGTCTCACAGTCGACTGTGAGGTGGTGAAGAGAACCGTAGACATCGCGAAGGTTGTAGCAGATACTCTCAATGAGAGATATGGCAGCCGATTGATGGCCAGCGGCGAACTTGACTTCACAGAGTCGACGGCCAGTAGCAACGGTTGCTGCACCGGACCAGTTGCGGCTCATACGTGTATCCCAGAGATACTGGAGGATGCGTTCAAGCATGGAGAAGTTTTTCCTCTCACCGAGAAGACGAATGATGACGTTCAATTGATCAAAAGGAATGGTGCCAAAGTCAATGTCAAGACGACCGACCTTGAGAACTTCGACCAAGATCTCTGATGAGATTTGCTGGAGCTCAATGATGATGTGATCGTGGTCGTGAGTGTGACGACGCGAGAACGACTCTGAGATCTTGAAGGCAAGCTTGACAACATGAGAGTGCTTCGTCTTGGTGAGTTGGCGGAAGTACACCTGAGACCACTTCAACAGCTGCAGCGAAACCTTGAAGTCCTTGGCTTTGTACACCTGCAGACCGACCTCAACCAAGCGCTCAAGGATATCAATATGAACAACCTTCTTGTTGACGTTAGAAAGAGTCAACTCAAAAAGCTGCCAGAGCAGCTCAGAAGAGACAGATGTAGAGCAAAAGCCCTTGAACATCTCCCACATGTCTGTACGCAGCTTTCGCACCTCTGTCTGTCGACCCTTGAGCTCAAGGAAGGCGATGAGACGGGCACCGGCAGCGAGACGCATGTGGATTGGACGGCTTGAGGTCCTGACGGAGATGGACCATGCTTCGTAGAGACAAGTCTCGGTGTAGACGTCGCGGATGATGATGTCGAGCATGTTCTCGCGCTCGTAGCCGCAGAGGAGTTGCTCAAAGGCGTGGATGAAGATGAAGCAGCGTCGATCTAGATGAGCAAGGCGATCCTCGTGACCGAAGCCACAGAAGCCCTCGACGTTGCTCTTCTCACCCATGAGGACCTCTTCCTTGAGAGTCTGGATGAACTTGATGCCAAACTCGACGGAAGATAACTCACGGTACATCTTGGCCAAGCTGCGAGCGATGTCAAAGAGGACAACCTCATTGCGCTCTTCGATGAGAAGGCCGACGATGTACTCCTCGATGACCTTGATGGCAACGGTGATGCTCTCGCGACGCTTTTGCTTGCGATGGTAGTCGACGATGCGAGTAAGTGCTACCAGGACCTTCTCGTGGGAGTAGGAAAGTTCCCACTTGAGAGAGACGAAAGAGTCAATGAGGAGGGTTTCGGCGCGATGACCGAGATCGCAGTGAGACTCAAAGAGGACTGACAAACGATACTTGGCAATCTCGAGGAGAGCGGTAATGGAGTCGCTCTCTTCACAGCAGTGAATGTCTAATTGACATAGCTCTTCGTAGATAGAAACAGCTTCGACGTATCGAACCGTGTCGATCTCAAGGATCTTGGCGAACTCAATGCTAGCACGAATGTAGTACGCATGCGTAGCTCCGAAATCTGCAAGAATGACAGCTCTGAAGCTCTCAGCCAGATGAAGTCGCTCGGTGTGCTGTTCATGAACACCAAGAATGATGAGGTACTCTTGATAAACCTCGAACCACTGCTCAGAGCTGATGATCTCATGCTCATGACGATGCTTCTCAATTGAGTTCCACAAGAAGCGGAACCAAATCAGAGTCTCGGCGTGTTCGCTGTGTGACTTGTGAAGAGAGAGACAGACTTTCATGAGGATGGAGATGTAGGCGGGGGGGCAGGAGTCAAGACCAAAGTCGCCGAAGCCACGGAGGATGACGAGGAGGGAGTCGACGGATCCGTGACATTCGAGCCAGTGGTTGAGATGACACATGTGGAACTCGGCCTTGAGCTGTTTGAGTCTAACGATGATGATTTCGAAGCGAGACTCGAACTGGGCGACGATGGTCTTCTCACTTCCACCAGAGCGATGCGTACCAAAGGAGGCAGTGATGTCAACAACAATATCGACAATCATAGCAAGGGAGGACTGAAAGATGGAGGACACTCGGTGGGAAGCATGGCTCGTCTCCAAATTCTCCACCATCTTAACAACCGTCCCCATCGCATCATCAAGAACAGCAAAGAATCTCTCAACAGCAAACCCATACTTCCCCGCAAACCCAAGAAGGGTCTTACACGACGAAAGAACAAGCGCAGAGCTATCATAAGTCGACACCTCAATCATCTTGATCGCCGTCATGATCTTGTCAAACTTCTTCGCAAAAGCCTCAGCCTTCTTGAGAGTCTTGTCAAGACGACTTCCCTTCTCGGGCATATATCGCAATCTCTCGTTCGTAACCATCGCGAGAAACTCCTTGGAAGTAACAGAGCGACCAAAGTCGAGAGGTTTACCGCAGACGCGGGCATATCGATCAATAGCCCGTTGCATATGCGAGTCGAGCTCGAAAGAGAACCCTTCGTAGTCTACTCCGTGTTTCCAAATAGCTTGCGTGTCGTATAACTCGCTTGCATAAGAGGAAGAAGAGAACGAGTAGTCTCGCTTGGAAATTATAGACATTGCCTTTGAAGCATGACGTGTTGTAGCGCTGGAGAAGTCGCGGTGCGAGAGAACTGTTGTAGTACCGGTGCCATACTCAAAGACTGAAGAGCGAGCGGGCGCGACGATGCTTTCGGTGTCGTGGTGGTGGATTATACTCTCGGCGGGCTCGTCGTCTGAAGATACGGAGCCAGAGCGGATAGGGCGTGTTTGGACGGTGGTGAGCCAGTTGGACTTGACGTTTGATGGAGCTGACTCCAGCTGGTGGACTAGAGAGTGTTAGTAAAGAAGGAGATATGAAGGGAGGGAGACGTACGTTTGGCTTGGCTGAGCATGGTTTCTGTTTCGCGGTTGAAGAAGATGTCTGCGAACATGAGAACTGCCTTCGAGGATGGCATTGAAGCGAGGACCATGGTGGGAGATATAGGTAGTGATGCAGGGTTTATCTGTCATCACGCGTGCTGAGGCAGGGTGGCCCTGATGAACTAGTGGTTTGAGGAGAGCTGGACTCTGAGACAATCCGAAGCCCAGAATGTGACGCCCTGGACTTCATTTCCACCATTTCAGCCATATCACCCCAATAGTCACCGATATCTCACCTCCAACGGCATATCACACTCTTGAGGCTGAACTGGCTTTCCTGAAAAAGGGTTGAGCCGAAACCCTTATTTTCAGCTGTCGCTCAGGTAAGCCACAGCGCTATAGAATAGGGACTAGTGGATCTAGATTCGGGCCATGTTTCAATATGTGATTCAACGCCACGCTGAAGGCCAGCTCGCCACGAGGGAGACAAGGTATGTGGCTAAAATTGAGAGACGCGCCGTGCCGCGATGGAGTATGGGGAACTGGAGCCTCGTACTTGAGATCAGTCTGTTCCGGGGGTCATGCGCTGGGATGGGATCAGAAGAGCGGATAGCAGATCGGCCAATTGAACTACGATAGTGCCATGAAATTGACAGCGGTAAATGAAATTAACAGCGCTATGAAACAGCTTTCTCAGTTGCACTGCTAAATCTCCGAATTAAATCTTAATCGCGTCTTAGCTCCCTGGCTTGAGCTGGCACGCGTTCAGCCAGCCGGGGTAGCAGCTCAGCTCCAGCCATATCAGCCACATTTGGACGAATCGGGATGACTATCATTGATGTCTTTAAGACATGCATAGCTAGCTCCAAGAATCAGCCAATAACCAGTCTAAGAACCTCATTTAATTTATTGGCCTGAAGAATATTTGAGGCCTCGACTTGGCTGTACAGTGGCGAAATCGCTGGACAGATCGAGCATTCATTGCCACAGCCTGCTCAACATGGGATTCATCTCGGCCCTCGATAGCCTGAAAAAAGTGAGCGGCTGATAAGGGAGGGCTTCGGGCCGTCCAGTCATCAAGATATATCCTCTACTGGCCTATTGGTACTGAGATCATCCCGTTTCTCGCTTAGGTTTTCAGCCGTAAGCCACAATATCGACTACGCATGCCTCAAATCACAATCAATAATGGATAATCCTTCAGCAACGCCACTTCTCGGAGGAACCGTTTGAGACCAATCATCATAAAGATTCCAAAGGACCAGCCGTGTCCATGAGCCACATATCTAAATCAAAGTCTTGAATGCTGCTCGGGTCTTGGATCTGATTATCGAGAAGGCTCTGTAGAGACTGTTACTATGCGTGATGTGCGATATATAACCTTTAAGACTTACCCAGTCGATGCTGTCAATCATGTCGAAGTTGTTCATTATATAGTCAGGTGTCTCTGTTGCGGAAGCTGACCATCCCAGAGCAGTCGTTGAAGCTGATGAAGTGATGATGAAGTCGTTCACGCGCCTGATGGTTGAGGCTAGAGCGTGAGAAACTATTCGTCCTTCCGAAGTCTCTGACGAACTGGACCATATATCGTGGGCCTTTTCGATAATTCTCAGGTTCTTGTGAAGTTCTTCTTCCTCCGTATGGGATCCAGCTCTCATACTATTTCGTATAGCAACGGTGAGATCCAAGCAGATAACCATGGCAGCCAGAGTAAAATCACTCAGTGTCAGCGACGTGATCATCCACTTCTTATCATGCAGCAAACCACCTGGCAAAGTAAGCTGGTTTATCTCAGCCTGTCTCTCGAGTAGTCTTTCTGCTGCCTCAAGAGAGGCCTTTCTTGAGAACGCAAATCTGCTGTCTTGTCTGTCTGTCAGGTATTGCCGATGAAGAACGATAATGCTCTTGAGGGAAAGTAACTCTATGGTTGTTCTGCTCATTATGATACTAACTTCGTCGACGATGAAGCTAGTGAGAGGTTTGTACTTGAAGTTATCGGGTATGTTGTCATACGCTGCCCTGACTTCAGCGTCCAGTGAGATTGTCTCTTCATAGGACAGTGGAGTAACGTATCGAGTATGCTTGACCACTTTCTTGAACATGCTCATCACAGAAGCTTTGACAATAGCATATGAGATAGTCGTACTCTCGGAAAGGGGCCTAGGCGTAGGCAGTTCCGCGATATCAGGGTAAAAGTCCGATTGATGCAGGTTTCTCGGTAATTCTGTATCGCAGAAGTCCGATGGTATCATGCTTGGAAGGCCCATCTGAAATGACATGAGAGAATCCAGCTGATACAAACAGACCCAGACTCGTCTCCTCATCTCCCCTTCAAACGGAGAGATTTTAGAGCCTGGCACCTTTGTCGAATCTCGATGATAACCTTTGCAGATCGCAAGTTGCACTACCCTACCCATAAGGAACCAGAGGTTAGTATCAGAGACTTTGGCACGCAGCCAGCATCCGACTAGAAGAAGAAGAAAGGCTTCAACGGCATGTTCATTGGCGGCTGTGTAGTTACTCAAGAGGAGACAATCTTGAGCCTTTTTGGAGAGAGCTTTGCTGGACGGTATCGGAAACGGAGAGGAGCGGGCCATTCCTGAGATTTCGTAGACACCTGCTGATAGACTGAGAAGAGCTAGAAGTAGTGCTATCCACACCGGTGATGTGTCTGATGGCGAATCCCAGAATGATTCGTACTGGGGCAGTGTTAGCTAGATCCCAAATTCGCATGTTGAATACTGACCTCCTGTTGGAACTTTGTTGGATGCAGAATGGCTATCGCAATACGAGTAAGCTTTAGTCAAGTAGTGCATCGACCGTCAGACTGGCTTACGCATCATAGTGTAGTGAGACAGGAAGAACACAGACACAAGTGTATCACAGACCTGCCGTGGCGGCAAAGCTGATAGGATATGCTCAATTGTCACGCCATCTGGAGATCCCATATCGAAGGTCGCCTCACTCGCGAGGACGTCATTGTTCAGGGTGACAGAGCTGAGAGTCGAGGTCTCAGGGCTCGCAGCAGGTAAATCATCGCGAATAGCCCTGATGTTTTCGAGCATGGAGGACCAGTGGCTTGAGTCGACTTGACCTACAAGGCCGCTTGAGACGGTGTCACTATTGGCGGCAGGATCTGATCTGGAGAGCTGAATATTATGGATGCCTGATATCCCATGTTGCTTCTGAGCCGTGCCCTCATTGGTATATGTAGGATTTGTTTTCTGCGTCTTTTGAGCCGCTGTGGCGATCAGACTCTCCAAGTTCTTAAGCCGATCAGCAACAGATTCATTCCTATCAGCGCGCTTGTCCTGTCTGTCAGCGTTGGAAGCATAGTGGCATAGTGATTGATTGTTTCTTTTAATACACGAGTCACAAGGCAGACTCCTGTTGCATTTCAACCTATCCAAGTCAGCGTCATCTTCTAACCCTCGTAGCTTGGGACTCACTTTCGTGCGCGACAAGGTTCGCAGGACTTGGGCGGTCGGTTCCGCTTCTCAACTTTGGCTAGATATCGTCAGCGCTTGTATCTGAGTCGTTGGGGATCTTCTTACTTGCTCCAATCATGACTTTCGCCAGTTTTAATGCTTGTTAGAGGAATGTGTTATTGGATCAAGGGAGATAAGCGATGATGACGGAGATCGGGGAAGGGGCGGATTTAATAACCCCGCAGCCTTGTGATTGGTTGCTGGTGTAAGCGGAGATATTAAACCCGCTTAATACATGCAGTTTTCGTAAGCCATATACGATATATAAGAAGCACAATGGCCATCCAATATTCCGTCGCATCATTATCCATCACACAAATCAATAAAAAATACCCAAAAAACTCAGTATTTTCATATTCCTCTTTCACATTCACTGCAACCATGTCGATCGCCTCAAGTCTTTACGGTATCACTGGTACCATCTACTCCAACCTCTTCATCAACCTTCCATACCCCGAAACAAAGGACGACTTGTCAGACAAAATCATGATAGTCACTGGCTCCAACACAGGTCTTGGCTTTGAGGCTAGCCAACATCTGCTCCGCCTAGGAGTCGGTAAACTCGTCATGGCTGTTCGCAGCCTTGAGAGGGGTGAAGTAGCACGAAAGGAGCTACTCGAGTTGACGAAGAGAGCTCCAGAGTCTATCGAAGTTTGGCACCTTGACATGGCAAGCTATGAATCTGTCAAGGCATTCTCGGCTCGGGCTATTGCTGAGTTGCCCACCATCGATGTTGTCCTAGCCAATGCGGGTATTGCAACTTCTTTTGAATTCTCGACGGCTGAGGATAACGAGAGAACAATTACAGTCAACGTTATTTCAACATTTCTCCTCTTCTGTCTTCTTCTTCCCAAACTTCAGAAGTCTTCATACCCCGGTAAATTCGTCATTCCTAACTCGGCAACACATTACTGGGCTCCCATTAAAGAGCTGATACCCGATGAGAAGGCGGGAAAGATCTTCTCACGACTCAACAATCCTGAAAAGTCCATCATGGAATCTCGATACTACGTTAGTAAGCTTATAGTTATTTACATCACTCGTGAGATCGCATCTCGGCTCAGCGCCACCGAAAAGTCAAATGTCATCATCAACGCGCCAAATCCGAGCTACTGCAAATCTGGTCTTATGCGAGAGAAGCAAGACATTGCGCCACCAGACTTTCTGGCTCGGTCAACAGAGATGGGAAGCCGCGCGCTTGTTGCTGGCGTCTTGGCTGGTCAAGAAAGCAATGGGCAGTACATGAATAACTGTCAAGTTCGCGAGTAAGTTGCTTCTTATCCAGGGATAACTTTGCCAACGCTAATATGGCCATAGTCCCGCTTGTCATGTCACAAACAAGACTGGCGCAAAGATCCAGACTGCTCTTTTCGAAGAGCTGTTAGAGAAGCTGGATAGCATCGCCCCAGGAGTGTCTAAGAACATTTAGAGTCGTGCGGGTTATCGTATATTGCGAATTTCGCTTACTTGTATTTTCCTTTCTAGCAATGTAATGATACGTATCGAGGTCGTTTTTGGTTATTTAAGTCAGAATAGAATATTAATACTTACTTGGTATTTTTATTGCACCATGCTTGCTCATTTAATTCGAGTGAAATCACTATTAATATAGAGCCGACAGAATCCTCAACCGCGTTATGTTCCATGAGAGAGAATAGATAGCGAGAGGCTCTATGCTTTAATTTATGAAAGAAAGGCTATGGAAGGCTCTCAAACTACTTGAGCGAGTGGCAAACTCCACGGTTAAACCATTGATATTCTGCTGTTATTGTGATTCCGAATGAGGGACAGCGCCTGCAATAGTTGCTCTTCCTCCTCACCTTCATCATTGTTCAGGACCGTAATGCTATTCCTGACTGCACTCTGCCGCCACATGCCTGGTGGTGGGTTCCTTGCTCTGTGTAAACGACCCGTAATGAGTGAATGAAGAGTAAGTTGTATACCTTGCGGCCGAGGATGAAGAGTTTGTGGGCCCCATGATGCTGGAGATGCTCAACAATGGTCTTTCCTACCCCCCCCCTGTACCTCCGGCAATAGCAACAATGGCCATGTTGATGAATCTTAAGAACGGATAGTTGACTTGGAGTAGTCTGTTTTGTAAGGGGGACTTGTGTAGAGAAGGTCTATGGTTCTTATCAAATGAGCCCTCTAGTATTTATAACTGCCTAGCCTCCAGTAATTCGGATCTTCGGTCGTTCCGCGGTCCGTATCTGACGTGTCTGTGTAAAGTCGATATACGGATCCCGCGCGTTCCATATAAACTCAGAGGTGATATTGACTAGGTTTTTGCACGATAGGTTTTATGTGGTTACATAGTCTAGGCCCGCAGTCACAGTTCTCAACTGCAAATAAACATAGTTTGTTGCAGACAGAAAAGCTCTGGTAAACAATACGCCAACGGCTTGCTATTGTTAATATGGCGCTTTGTTAGATAATTACTATTATTATCTAGCTGGGTTTTCATCTAAGGACACAAATATTATCTCATCATTGCCTGTTACTTCCACTTTGTTTAAATGTATAATAATGGGGAATAGTTGAATCTTTTGATATCCTCTGTAGTTTGGATCCTTTGGAGGTGTTGCTGGTATTAAAGCCACAATATCCCCTTCCACATATGAATTACTTGGTGCCTTTCTTCTGGTGAAGTAGCTTGGGGAAGCTGAGTTATGCTATGCATGTCGAACAATTTATTGTAAGCGATTCGCAACATAATAGTTAATAAGCCCTATACTATTGTCACTTCCAATACCAAGCATGTCAAATTTGAATGAAAGCGTTAAAGAGCCAACACCTACGACACTTCTCGTGTTCAAAATCCCGACATTCCTTTGTTTCAACCGTCGAAGGCCCCGCCTCACAGTTACAACACACCCATCGACTTTGTGACTCTGGAATCTTTTCAACATCCTCCAAGCCAGCCAGTTTGATGCACTTCTCGCACCTCTCATGACTTCGACAGCCCCAGCACTCATTGAATCTTCCTCGTTGAGGTCCGCGATTGCAAGAACAGCAAAACCACATCGGGTAGTCGATGTACTCTGGAAGATCTGAGAGTGTCACAACAGTGTGGCCTTTCGTCTGTTCATATTTAGGATCCTCCAGAAGATCAACGATCTCTTTCCGTCCTAATCTCTTAGCCCAGAATAACGCGGTGCGACCATCACTATCAAGATGATTGATATCCGCGCCGCATTCAAGCAGCTGGCGAGCTATCTCAACATGGCCTCTGTAGCATGCTACATGTAACGCGCTGGATTTGTAACGACCACCCCGAGCGTCAACATCTACACCTTCAGATGTCAGCAGACTTTTGACGAGATCCACAAGCCCGAAGGAAGAAGCGTAGTACAGAGGTTCGCTCGCCATAATGATATCCCTCGATGTATAGGGCATCAGGCACTGAACCCAAAAGCTAAAGTTGCCGCCGCCAGCTTTCTTATGACTTAGACAAAATACCAAAGCAGAGGTCTCTTGGCGCCCTTCACGGTGAGATAATCTTGAGTGAAGTGGCCAGTATTGAGAGGCGTAGCGAAGAAGAGGATAGTCTTCAAACCTTTTCTCAAGCTCGTCGTTGGTGCAACAGCCGTCTTTGAAATCCTCGAGAAGGAGATATGATAAGCATTTATTGGCAATATTGGCATGTATGCCGGGGATGTTGTAGCTAAACCAGGCAATATCGCCTTCACATGTGTGACTGGAGGTTATATATGCTCGAACCGATGAATGCGCCAACGTAACCACGCTTGTTGCTGCGTCGTAATCCACAAGGCCTTGGCACATCTCTAGCAACACCGTTGGCTCAGGCAGTCTGCACTCCTCGTCGATACGTGCGTTATAGTCGTCTAGCACTGCAGCTTCTGCCAGTTCTTGTATGGTAACCGGTCGCAGTACTACCGAGAGAAAGAAAAGCGATTCTCTTGCGAGAAGCCTATCTGCCTCGGGAATGCTGAGCAGAATGCTTTCGTAGACTTCGTAAATATCCTTTGGAAGATTGTATAGGGCCTGGAAAACCATTCTAGCTGTCCTGAGAGTGCTGAGGGAGTCGAGCTGGCATTGGGCGTACCGAAACCTGAAACCGTCAGGAAAGGGGCACATACGAAGGTATAGTATAGGTATTCTTACATTCCTTTCGCGTTACCAAGGACTTTCTCACGCAACTCGAGTTTTGTCTCGTTGCTGAGTCGCCTAAGAAGACGCTCCTCGCTTATTCGTGTGGTGATGTAAAAGTCAATATCTCTATCAACATCTCCTGTACCCATATCTACTTCGATCATCTCCGGTGGCTCTTCCAGTTGAAGATCCTCTAACCAATGCGAACAGCCAGATATCGCTGTGACAAACAGCCGCACGTTGAGGTTGTCGGCAACAAGCTGTAGAAGTATCTCAAACACTTCGATGCAGCTGAAACTCTCATTGATAGCATCAACTGATATGTAGAATTTCTCAAAGTTGGAGACGTATTGCGAAATTAGCTTTAGTAGAGCATTATCGCCCAAGACTTCGCCGGACTTGCGCAATTGGTCGATGCCTTCTAGGGCTTCCGGATACTGTTCTGAGAGCTGATATAGAATTGACCCAAGGATATTGAGAGGCTGTTGAGACTCTCTGTCATCAAAAGAGCAGTAAAAGTACACATGGCCGATCTTGGGGCCTTCTTGCTGATATGACTTGAGTTGTTCAACTGCAGCAGCACTGGTATTCATTTCAGCATTGGTGACAGGAAATCGGTAATTTAACTTACTGCAATGTTGTTTTTCCGGAACCAGCTATATATATATGGGTTAGAAGAAGCGCAAGATTCAGCAGATAGAAGAGCTGTCGACTTACACTTCCCGCGAAGCCAAAGGACTCTTGGGGAGCCTGCACCACCGTCCCTCCAAGCTTTGAAGTCACCGTCCAGAAACCATGACCCAGTATCTTTCATCCTCTTTTTAATGGCTTTAGCGTGTAACTGTTTGGGACTCAACGGTTGAATCCATTCTCTGATCTTTTCTCTCTTTTCTTCTGTTCAAAGCGTAAGCGGTAGCGAAGTATAGCATGCTTGATTGCAGACCTTCATCTTTGAGTTTCCCCCTCTCTTGGCCTTCTCTGGCAATATTCAAAATCTCATGCGACTGAATCATCAAGACTTCCATTTGCGTCCTATTGTAATCAGAGATACTCGGTATTAGTTTGAAAGGATTGAAGAACCTACGAGTTCTCAGCCATCATCATCACAATAAACCAAGTCTTTGCACGTTCAAGATCCTGAATATCCGCCTTGACATCATCTTTCACCCACGGCCACAAAAACGCATTCACCCGACGAGACGAAGTCTGCTTCTTATTTAAATTCTCAAAAAGGCGACCTACAAGCTCCGAAGTCGAAGATAAAGTCTTGCGGAACTCCCTTGAGCGTATTAAATCGGCTATATGAGGTTCTGCTGACGCGATGTCTAGCTTTTCTAGCTGTTCTAGGACACCTTTAAGCCCGAGAAGCTCTGTGTAGAGATTGCGCATGTCGCTTTGGGCATCGTGGACTGCTTTGCCATAGTTGTAGGTTCGCTGGATAAGGTCTGAAATTTGGCCTACTAGGCCGATGATAGAAATGGGATCGACCATTATTTTGGGGCGAGATAAAAGAAAAGCTTGGCATTCTTTCGTGATATAATCTTGGAACTGATGTTGAGCGGGGTTGATGAGATGACGGGCGGTCAGCTGAAGCAGAATATCAAGCCACAATGTTGGTATTTTGGAGTTTTAGGTTTAGTTACCGAAACAATGCGGACATAGAGACACCAGTGCCTTAATGCGAGAATATGATAGAATATAAGCCTAGGAGGTTTAGCAACTAGCAAAAAGCTATATAAAGAGCTGAGGCTTTCCGTTGTAATATCTAGCGACTGTAGCTTATTACTATTTGCCAGGGAAATCAATAGACAGATGCATTGGAGCCCATCAATCTCGTTTGCAAGTGACTATTATAATACATTCTGCCAGGACTAATTTTCGTAGACTTTCCTGTTACGCCTTCATTTATATATTTCAGACTAAGCATTATGGATGATCACTTTAGCTAGTTATCAATGCTTTATATAGAAGTGATGGCGATTTCTTGATGGAGTGGGAGTTTAGCAATGGAGGAATAAAGCAACGCTGGTGTTGCACAAAAGTCGACAGCTAAACAGCTCGCGAGTGCTTTGTGATTACTTTCCTGAGTTCTGCTAACTGCATAGTGCAATTGTCGGGATCGGAGTTGTCTTGGTGGCGGTTAAGCGCGCGATGATATCGGTCTGATTTCTTGTTGTGTTGTTTGCAGTTGCGATGCGTCATTCAGAGCTTATATCAGCACAGAGAACTTAGTGCTTTCCTGTCATAAAATTGCGCATAATCTAGAATGGCATTGATGCTATTCCTTTGACTGGTCGACCCGTGATCAGAATGTGAGGAGCAAGACCATGTTCGCAATTAGGATTTGTGATAGAGAGCAAGAATGGCACCTCTCAACTGAGGGAAAGTGTATGGCATCTCACAGCAAGCAGCAGGCTTAAGTACGACAGACCCGGGTTTGCCGCCAGCCTGATAACAATTTTCAACACCCCTGTTCAGCTCCAGGTCTGGCATAACAAAGTCTGACATTTATAGGTAGAGCTAAGGCTTCGCCATCTCAGCCGCATCAAGTTATCTTAGCTGTCAGAAATTATTTTCGCCCTCTTAGTTCCTCATAGGCATAAGAACAACCTATAGCCTAGAGGCATTCCTCTTCAAGAATGTTACTTCACGCCGTATTTAACTTGCTGTCCTCTTAGTAACTGACTGTTATTTGTCATTCATCCTCCGGGTCTCGGCCCGGCAGAATGAGAGCATAAGAGGTAACAGAAGAATCTTAAAGTAAAGGACTTTTATTGACGGTCCGGAATATATGTGGGTTGCGTCGATAGTTGGAGTCTTTAGGTGGCCATCCCCTTAACACCGGGGTAGGTAGTGCATACCAAAAAGCTCAAAAAAGATACAGTCTAAAGGTTCAAAATAGGTACTCTTAAATCTTAAATTATTTACTATTCTATATCTCTTAATATGAAGTAATATTAAATTAAATTTATCTTATATATATATAATGAACAGCACTAATTATTTATTGTAATTTTTTATTCTAAGACCTAATTAAAGATGTATTTTATTTACTTCCTAAAAGTCGACTCTAGAGACATGGAGCAATGTTATACTACTCTCCAGGTCTTATCTACCATGAATTGTGGTGTAATTAATCGGAATCCCGAACCGTGCAACTGGGATCCATTATGCGTCAGCACTAATAAAAGGGGGAGCGAAAAACCACGCCAGTGAAAAGAATGGCTCGATCCGATTGGACTGGATAAGCATCCTCTCACAAGTCCCCAAGCACATTCCCTCTGGACTCGGCTTTCTAATATGCTCTCCAACAAACTAACATATAAATGACCTTGTCCCGCTCGGACTTGGTTAGCTCATCTGTATCCATTTCTTTCTTAACCTCAAATAAGAATCAGTCGCCAACATGATCGCCAGTTTCTTTGGGCAGAAGAGCTCTAGAAGCCCAGATGAGGAAGCAAGAATCCTGAGAAAACTTAGTCCTAAGTTCGTATAAAATTTTCACTTTTGTTTACGGTAAATCTGACAACCACCAGTGAATGCTTTCAAAGCGCTCAGCATTTACTTAGAATTTATATCGGATGCGCTCTATCTTGCCGCTACGTTATACCAGAAGCACTTTTGGCCTTGGATACAGACTCATTCAAGCATGTAATTGAGAGTGCATTTGCGCGTGCCATTCTTCAACATCCAGCTTTAACCGTCGGTCGGATGGATGATAACACCAAAACACCGCTCTGGGTTCACCTAGATCGCATCGACTTTAACAACCATATAACATGGACTGAGCCTTCTGAAGACACCGAGAATTCTCTCAGTGATGTCCTAGAATGGCAGGTCAATAACCCATATCTCAACCTCGAGAGACAGCCCTGCTGGAGGGCGGTGATACTTGAATACTCTGGGAAGAAGTTTATGGATGTCGTCTTTGCATGGGATCATTCGGCAGGTGATGGAAAGAGTGGCAAGATATTTCACGATACTTTTCTCGCTTGTCTTAATACGCCAAAGTCTACCAGTATCACTCTGAAGAACCGATCTTTCGACGTTCCTGTTACTCCCCACACACCTCCGATGCATCAATTAATCGATCTTCCTATCTCTCTAGGCTACATCGTATCAGAACTCAGCCGCGAGTTTCTTCCGCAATTATCAACTAAACCTCACACGGCAACTTGGGCGCCCATTTTCGCTGAACCAGCAAAGACTCGCCTTTCATGGATGCGGGTTACGAAAGAAGCTTTCCCGTCAGTATTAGACGCTTGTCGAATGCATGAGACAACCTTGACTGCACTTTTAAACACACTCCTCATGGTATCAATAGCGACGAGACTCTCTGAAGACAAGGCTCGGGCATTCTCATGCGGAACGCCCATTTGTTTCAGGCAATTCCAAGTTGGAAAATCCGATATTGACTGTAACAAGACGATTATGAACTGTTATGCCTACTGGCCCTTTATCTTTGAAAAGGATCTTATTGCAAAGATCCGCCAGCAGTTCAGCGATGCCAAAGCAAACCCGGATTTAGATTTAAATCTTGAGGATGCCGTTTGGGGCGTTGCTAGAACCATAAGAGAAGGATTGCTGGCAAAGTTGAGTCAGGGTACTAAGAATGATACGGTGGGCTTGGCTAAATTCATTGGTGATTGGCCGTCATACTTCAAAGGCCTTAGTAAGACGCGCGAGCATGCCTTTGAAGTAAGCAACCTAGGCGCCATCCAAGGCAGACTTCCAGTGGACAGCGATGGGGGGGGCAAGTGGAGTATCGATGGTGCCAGCTTCGCTCAGAGTTCGCCTTCTTTCGGAGCAGCATTGACTCACAATGTTATCTCTACCAAAGGTGGGGAATTGGTTATAAGTAATGCTTGGCAAGTTGGAACGGTTGATGCCCAGTTTGCTCGGGGCGTGTCTTCCGACATTGAGATGTGGTTGAATAGGCTGGGAAATACAGGGTGTTTTAAGTTCGCATGAGATAATCTTCTGTTAGGTCACCAGAATACGGAGAGCAACAAATCTATAAGAAACCACTGCCGTTCCCACTTGCATACAACAGTTTAAAAGTCCGCCACGGTCATTCTGTTAACTACCTCTCGTACCTCCTTCGTGCATTACGTCTATAGGGCCTGAAACTCTCCTACTTCCCCGAACCCTTCACATTACTCAAGCTACTCAAATCTCTCCCGCCAGCCTCTCATGTTCAACCCTAGAAGGCTATTAATACACGTTCTTGATCTTCAGGGCCCAGACGAGGATCGAGCTTATCTCCGACTTAGGAACCAGGTCGAAGGTGAGTACGCGGCACTGAGCTACTACTGGGAGAGTCTGGTAGTCCCGGGCTCATGCACGACAATGAAGAACACACTCGAGCATCAAGATGGAGGAATAGAGGTTGGGAGCTTACCAGCTACTATTCGCGATACCATCGACGTAACAAATGAATTAGGTATACTCTACCTATGGATAGATTGTCTCTGCATCCTTCAAAACCCTGCTGGAGATTGAGCACAACAAGTAACATTGATGTATCACATCTATTTTGAAGCGGCTCTCACACTCGGCAGTAGGTAGCGTACTTTATACACGTCGAGGCCCTCTCATCTCTTGGCTACTGACCCTATCAAGACGCAAGACGACCGAACAATTGTGCTTCATAAATGTGCCAGCCACAACACTCAAGATTTTCGATCACAAAAACTAACTAAACCAGTCGATAGACAAGGCTGGACGATGCAGAAGCCCTCGAAGAGCCCACAGCTACTGTACTTTACCACGGAAGAGCTAGTACGGGAATGTAGATGACAATCAGACAATTCCCCATCTGTTTGATCCATGGAGAATGGACAGTACGAAAATCATACATGAATACTGGCTTTCGATTGTTGGTCAGTATACGAAGCGAGCATTGCTAGAAGATACGGATGAATTGTCTGCACTTCGTGGCCTGGGTGTTGAGGTTGATATTCGGGGAAAATTGCTGGTATGTATGCACGGGAATAAGCTGCTATTAGCAGTTAAATGTGGTAAGCTAAACGGCTTCTATCTCCCTCAGATTTGTTCGCTAGATCTTTTAAGCCTAGTAACCCCGACCATAGGACTATGGGAATCATTTCATCGCATCGTGTCGATTTCCATGATACCCTTTTCAATAACACAGGAAATAAATACCAGAGCTGTACGCATAATGCTACTGTTACGAACGACTTTATTACCGAGTCCCTCATAGGGCTTAAAATATCCGACCCATGGGTACCCACTACCCGCCCGTGGGTAGGTTTGGGTACCAGTTGGGTAGGTCAGAAAAAATCACACACTATGGGTACCCTAAAATGGGTATAATTTTTTCTGGGTATTAAAAAGAGATTTAAATAGGAAATAAAATAGCTATTTATAAATAAAATAATTATAGTAAATATATATATATATATATATAACTATATTTTTAAAATATTTAACATAATTTATTCAAGCTATTTGGGTATTTATTGGGTAACTATTAATAGAATAGGGTAAGTTTTGGGTACCCATAACGGGTAAAATTTTCTGACCTACCCAACTGGGTATCCAGACCTACCCACGGGCCTAATTGCGCGGGCTAACATCTGGGTACCCGTGAGAATTTTAAGCCCTAGTCCCTTACCACTGGTGCTGTCTTCCTAGCAAACACTGCCGGTGCTGACACTATCTGGTCGTCACATACATGAAGAACTGGACCGTCCATAATGGATATGACAGTATCGCCTTGAAAGAAAACAGTACTGATATATACAACACCAACTCCAAGTTCTACAATGGCCTTGGAATTGCTCTAGGTAGTTTGGGCCAGTACTACGACCAATTAGAAACTGTCCAACGGCCCAATGCCAGAAAGTGTTATTTCGAAAATACTCTTCACGCTCTTCACGTCAAGACTTGGACCGGTGATCGGGACGGTTACCCACCAAACGGCGGCAGTGTTGGGCGTAGATATATGTTGCTCTGATTCAACTAACACGAAAAGATTCTGCTAACCCTGTTTTACTTGTAAGATACCAAAGACATGGCTGCAGAGAATTTGACAGTATCAAAAATGATAGAGGCAGCCTTTGCTATATCTCAATGCACTCGTTTCAAAGGAGCAACAGGAAATAGCAACTGCACAAACAACTTCAGGTCCGTGGCATAGCGATCTCCGAACTACAAGGCACTACCCACAGCAAAGGTGTTGCTTCACTACAGTGCAGTGCTGTAGCCCCCTGCACGGGTCTGGGTCTGTTCGGCATTGACTTGAAGACGTCTGATGGCCAGACTCCGGAAGAGTATCTTTGTGGCAATGTTGAAGATAATCGAGGCTTTAAATTCACGAGGAGAGTTTGCGAAGGGGGGAGTTCGACGGGAGAATGTTAACTTACCATGTGGTAACTGTTACACAGAAGGCGGCTTCCGTGGCCTGGTTCCTGGGCTGGCGATTCACTGTCATGGTTCAATAGGAAGAATTTGGTATCTTTTGGGACATATACAATGTGTTATTTCCATGTCGATGTATACATATATCAGCTGTCAAGAGCGTAGTCACGTCCATATTTACTTCTTGAAATCCTCCACTTGAAGGTGTCTAGATATCTATAGCCGGGTCCAGAGTGTTTTGTACATCAATTCTACACCGCCAGTCACACAGCTGAGTTGGATCATATCTACCATCGACTGGTGCTCGATTAAAAAGTAGAATGAGGAATGTTGTACTCTGGATTGTAATAGATAGTATATTGGAAAATTTGTGTATATACCTGAAGCATCCTAGGCACTGGGGTCTATAAATATGTACAGTAAATGTCTGAGACTTGATGTAATCAGTTGTCACCGTCAACATCGTAGGGAAACAACCATCCGTTCTCATCGTTATACTCGTCCTTATGAGTGGTTCCATGCAGAACCTCATACCTCTCCATATCAAATTCATCGTCGCCGGCCTCTCCATTAATAATCCTTCCAATTCTATGACCAATCTCACGACCCTCGGTATAGCCACCATGGACAAAACCAAAGAACTCGGCCGAATTAGCCTCGCCGGCAAACCAGAGGCGTTCCACGTTAGCACGTATGTTTTGGTGCTTCTCAAGAGTCATGCCTACAGGCCAGTTGCTATATGATCCATACGCCCAGCTAGACAGGTTATGTTAGTTACAGACGGGTCAGGGGTTGTTGATCAACTTACGGTTCAGTGCTCCAGCGAGGGTAAGTGAATGCTGTAGGCTTGTGGACCTTCTTATCAGGGTACATGGACTGCAAAACCTCCACGACTTGCGCCTCAGTCTCCTCGTCTGTTTGTCTCTCGACTTGGTAGGCCTGTTCGCCGGTGACCGTCGCGAAGATGATGTTAGATCCTTCAAGGAAACCTTTGCCATTCAGCGGCTGAAACAGAGGGTAACGTCCACGCTCAATTGGATCGGCATAGAGCTGATACTGAGCATCAGTATCCCAGAATGACTCATTGAATTGCATGAAGATCTTGGTGTATGTACCCATCGCAAATTGGTCAATAGCGCTCTGCTTCCAATGAGGCAACTTAGGCTTAAACTCAACAACGTCCTTCTGCAATACTCCAAGAGAGAAAGTACAGATAGCATAGCTAGCTTCAATGCAGCCACCATCCTTGGTTGTAACCTTAACACCCTTCTTGTTATACTCAATACCCTTAACGGTGGTCTTGAGGAGGAGTCGTGGGTCGTTCTCCTTAAGGAAAGTTTTCGCTTCCTGCTTAAGAAAATAGTTATAACCACGCTGGTCAACAACTAGGTTACTGATATCGCTGAAATAACCAAAGGTAGCATTGTCTCCAGCGACGCCAAAAACAAGACCACTTTCATCAGGCGTCCAGGCAGCCTCAAAGTCCCATCCCCACCAATCTGCTGCCTGTGCATACATATCGTTCTTATCTGGTCTCCAGCCTCCAGTACGAAGACCAGCTCGAGCAGACAAGTCCTGCAGGTTATCCAGTAAGATTTCACCGGACTCGCCCGACGCATTCTCAAAAGCTTCATCTAGCTCGGCGATTTTGTCGGTCCAGTTCTTGGCGCCTTCGTGGTCAAACGTCCTGAGGGCATCGTAATCGGCATAAGTTGTTTTCAAACCGTGCTTCTGCGCCAATTTCCATATGGGGTTCTCGTGCGTCTCGAGCGATCCGATACCTTCGACCCAATTGGCACCTAGCTCGATGGTGTATGGCTTGCCAGTTTTGGCATTTCGGCCAAATTGCTGACTTCGCAGGCGACCTCCGATATAGTCATTATGCTCGACGATAAGGAAGTCGGTGATTTTGGCTTGGGTCAGGTTCTGGGCTGCGGCGATACCAGCGACACCAGCTCCGAGAATTGCAACCTTGGTCTTTTTGCAGGTTCCTTTATCTCGAGGCGGGAGGCTGGCTGCTTCGGCCGCCGTAAAGAAAGCTGTAAGGACAGTCAGAAGCTGTGCTGGTGATTGCTTCATATTGGCGGTTTTTGGTAACGAGAGTATCCAGGATCAGCATTTCCGAGAGCTAGAAGGAGGGAGTTTGTTTTTATACGAATTCACCCTGAGAGTAATTAAACTATCGCTCGCTCTACCGCGGCGAGCATACGTAGGCTGTAATGATTCACTAGCCTCGTTCGCCCAACTTCTGCCAGTGGAGCCGCGGAACTCCCCGCCCCAATGCTGACCCGAGGAGACCATTGTTGATCAGATAAAGCAAAACATCCGCATCTCTAGCCGTAGTCTGGTGGGCTTTACTCTGTACTCCCCTGGAGTTATTAAATTTTAGATATCGTAAGCTGTTGGTCCTGTAGCGTCCGTTAGCTCGTCGGTTCTATTGCCTAGCTAAGTAGGTCCCTGACGCTGCTAACTAGAGATAAGATGGCATGACTCGCGCTAATTAGCTTTTCAGGTTGGGCTTGCATCGAGGCACCGGGATCTACATACATGCAACAATTGCGATTCGCGAAGTCCGCGTACTCTATACTAGTTAAGGATTAATCTAGATTAACCCACATTCGAACTACCTTGGTCTCTACTCGGGTACAGTTTTTCGTGGCTGTCGATGGCGCTTTGTTGTTCTTTACCGAGTCCGGATGCTGGTCAATTTTTTAACCCACCAATCCCATGCCGTGCTGTAGATCTGACAGTGGTGGTTTTAAATAAAAATCTGAACGTGAGTAGAGACTCATGAGCGCCCCAACAGCTGACAGGAAAATACACTATTATTATGGACGCTGCAGTGTTTCCAGTCAAGGTTATACTCGGTGGGTTCCAAAGCCATTTTCCCCTTTTTCAAAGGTGGGGGCAAATGCATTCTCAGGACTCGGCCCACCGGGTAAAATTCCGAATTTTCCAGAGTAGTGGATATCTTCAGATCCTTTATGAAACTAGACTTTTGATCTCTTATCGTTGTTCGCCACGTTATGTGCAAGTGCTCGAGCCCCCCTCCCAAGCCTGGGATAGCGCTCTACTAGCTTAGCCCACCTCTAAGCTCCGTGGTTGATTGGTAACTTTTGACTTAAGTTAAACCTTGATGGTTAAATATACTGCATGTCCCCCAACCCATTTTTATCCAACCTCTGCTGCCAAACCATGCCCTTCTTGTCTTTGTTTGCTTCTCAGTCTTGCTGTAGAACCAAAGACTCGGGTCGCTCTACCTAGCGAGCGTCTCAATGGATACCAACACGTCTATTGTAATTTTCTGCCTTTTCCGCTCTTTTCTTCTTTTCGTAACTAATTTCTTCAGGGTATTCAAGCAGTGCTGCTTATCCTAGCATTAGTGGTACTGGTCCTACGATGCTGGGCGAACTTTTTAATGAAGCAGGCTTTATTTAGTATGCCTGATATTCTTGCATGGCTGGGTTGGGTTTTCAGCCTAGGATGGTTTATCTGCTCGACTCTTGCACTTCGAATTCTTATCGATAATCCTGCAGTCGGCTCTGAACTTGTAGTTAATTCAGTAGAGTATTTAAAGGTATGATATTGCATGGCCGCGGGAAAGAGAGTTATAAAGCTAACTAAGTGCAGATAGTATTAGTTGCAGAGTACTTCTTCGATACTGGGATTTATTTCCCCAAGATATCTATTATCTTATTTTATTGGAAACTCATCCCTGGGATTTCAGGATCGCTAAGACGCGTATTGCTTGCAATCACGGTTTATCTTAGTTGCGCTTTACTTGTCTCAGTGCTTGTAAACACTCTTATCTGTTTACCGTTTTCTGACAATTGGTAAAGTCAAATGGCATAACTTGTCTCATCATCTGACTAACAGATATCAGGTCTATCGAAAACCAGCTCAAGTCAGCATGGAACTCATATGCTACTTTTTGTGTTCAATGGGGTCTCAACTTCTCAACGGATTTATTAAGTATGCTTGATGCCTGCTACTCACTGGGAACAATTCAGCTAACGTGACCACCAATAGTCTTTTTCTACCCCTTCTTTCTGCTCAAACATCTAAAACTCCACCGAAAACAAAAGATCGCCCTTATTGGCATCTTCTCTTTGGGTGCTATTACGTTGATAGTCAGCCTGTCCCGATTTATTGCCTATAATGCCACCGATTTTGAGCTTGATGACCAGTCCGGCAGTATGTCTTTTCAGTCCCTACTACATAATATTATTTGGCTAACCTAGAATACAGATACCTTGTCTCTCGCCGAGATGAGCACCGCTGTTATAGTCGTGTGTCTCCCTGGCCTTCGAAGATTTATTATGCGATCGAAATCATCTACAAATCGCTCCTCGTCGAACCAACCCAGTGGCTATGGCGTTCACACAAAGATCACGGGAAAAGGCCAGAATGCCGAAGCCCCTCCATCGCAGTACGCTAAATGGGGCGTGAGAGATGATGAGATCGAGCTGGTGACTCACATTCGCGTTTCCCACGAGCGATTAAGTCCAGATGATACTCGCAGCGCGAGCGGAAAAAGTGCAGTCAGTCAGACTTTCAAAGTATAGTGTTTCAGATATTAGATTTAGGCGTTGGAGGAAATTTAACGTGTATGACAAGCGAGGGAGCCAAAAGCCCTTATCATGTATATAATTAGACTTTATTTAATGATACACAGCTCAGTACCATGCCCGAGCCGAAACATAGGTCAGATTCTCGCGCTACGTTTATCTTTGCAGTTGGCATTCTGGAATTGGTATCGTGGGTATTTTTAACGATAGGTTCTCAATGGCAACCGCTGTGAATCATGATTCCGCTACATTACACACGCTCAAATCAATCAGCAACACGCAAATCTCGACAGAGTGTCTCACATTATGAAGCCAATAAAGAAGTCCCAGATCCAGACTCAGACTCAATCAAGTCCTCGCTCGCCACATCATCAAAGCACATGTGACGATGCACGCGATCAAGCGATATTGTCGATTCAGGATGCTGATCCATCCTCCCCTTGATATTTTGCGGGTTTAACTATAACGCGTAAGCCTTACTGAAAGGCCTTTATCCAATAATTAGTATCAGACTGTAGTAAATATAGTAGAAATGCATGAGAAGTCGTTCTTAATTAGGAAGCCATTTAAGTGGTGCAGCAGTCATTTCGCCTAGCTACATATAGTTAATAGCAAATATATCATCACAAGAAGCTTCATTTTTATATTTCCAGCAATTTCCACAATTTTTTTTTATTTGATGAGAGCATTGAAGAACAGGAAATGCCACAAACAGCACTAAAAACCGGGCCCTTCAGTTGCCTCGCGGCATGAGCCAACCGGTAACACTAAGTCCGATTTTTATTTCTTAATTCCGAAACATAAAACGACTTCCCCGCTCCCACTTTCTCCGTCGCTAAAACATATCATACTGGTCTAATAAGATACGAAGCATAATCTTGCCTTTCGCTATATTAAACAGAAGAACTCGTGCTATGCCGCAGTGCCAGGTCTGAACACGTGCCATGACAGAACCGGATAATCTAACTTGCTACTACTGTCGACGATCCTTTAGTCGTGAGGAACACGTTCAGCGACACGTTCGAAAGCATCTAGGGCTGCGCCCTTATGCATGCGCCGTCTGCTCTAGACAATTTGCAAGAAGGTAGAGCTGGATGTAGATATCACTCGGCAAAGGCGTCGTGGCTAATGCGATTGATAGAGACATACTAAAGCGACACCTTAGCACTCATGGGTTGTCGACGGACCAAATCCAATCTTTCTCCATTTCAAGTCTTGGCCATACTCCTCGCGCATGTGCCAATTGCGCCAAGTCAAAGCAGAAATGTGACCGAGCTTCACCTTGCGGCCGTTGTCGACAGAGAAAACTTCAATGCGAGTCACCGCCAGACAACCACTGCGGGCGATTCGAGTCTGAGAATGTGGCTGTTGAACGGCTTCGTCTACCTTCAGGGTTGGTTGCTGGGTCCGAAAGCGGGCGACATCCTGCTCCGGAAAATCTGGCTTTGGGGGAAACTCGAGAAATGAATAGACGTCGTTTTGAAGCTGGGCCTTCACAAAATCCTACACCATCATCTGGGCTGCAAATTTCAGATATCATCATGGATAGTCCTGAAGCACCTCATGTTCACTACCTTGGATTCCCTGCTGATTCAATTGATGGAACAACGGAGTCTGAGTCCCAGGATATGCCGGGGGTCTGCCACCTATCTCAAACTGATAATACAGCACAGCCTGGGAGGGCTACTGAGGTCGAATTCTCGGCGCTAATAGACGGCTCGGAAAATTCGTGGTTCGACCCCTTTTCAGTGTTGGACACTGAAGATTGGCTTCCACGACTTAGTCCGTGGGACTATTCAGTTGGTCCAAGGTTGGATACTCTGACATGTGACGACTCAAGGCCTACATCGACCAAGCCCCAGGCTCACCCTGAAGCAGATCACGTATCGGCACCCCAATTCGGTGTTGGCAGCCATTCCCCAACCAACTTACAAGAGTACACATCCGCAGAAGGCTTGTCAACGGTGACCTCAACGACACCCTACAGCACGGTAGGAAGATGTGCGAGAGCTTCTTCCCAACACCCGATATACTTTCCCAAGCTGCTTCTGAGCGACGTTGATATCATCGCCGCAGAGAATTACTATCATGTGCCTGCGCTGCCAGGAGAAACTTATGAAAAAATCCGATCCTTCGCTCGCAGCCTTCATGACACCTCTTCTCAATCCTCTGGAGGACAAGAATTTCCCAACATTGTTGTACTGAACTCGTTCATGCAGCTTTATTTCGAATTTGTAAATGCACAATTTCCTATCCTTCATCTTCCAACTTTTAAACCATCTCCAAAGTCCTGGATGTTAGTTTTGGCAGTTGTGGCAGTTGGCTGTTCTCATTCCGCTATCAGAAACCAGCACGAATTCGCAGTTCCGTTGCGAGATCTACTGCACCAAGCCCTGGTGATAAAGGTCAGTCTTTCCTTGGCCACGAACCTGACTTGAAAACACTCACCTGTCTGCAGCTCTACGAGGAACATCGTATGAATGGCGATCTGATGTTTGGGCAAACAGTGCTTCTACATCAGCTATTAATGGTGTTTAGTGGCACTACTCGAGCAAGCCTGCAGTCACAAAGCATGAAAAGTATATTGTTAACACTGTTCCAGCCGTTCAATTCCGGCGATGGTTCACTTTTTCATAGAGCCAGGACTCCCTCCTCTGCTCAGGGGAGGTGGGTGGGGTGGGTTGAGCATGAGTCATGGAACAGGCTTATGTACTTTACTTGGTGTAAGCTTTTCTCAACCCCAGGACGAAACAACCTACCAATCACTGATTCTCACGTTCTGGCTTGTAGACATAGAGTGCTTGCAGTATGTTATCTGGGATCTCTCCCCAGTGATGTCAAGTCAAGGCATTCGTTCCCCAATTCCGTCGGATGAAGCGAGATGGAGCTCAGCTACAGCGGAACAGTGGGGTCAAGAAACACAGCGGCTGCATGGTAAACAAATCTACTTCTTAATCAAGAACTCGGACTAACTCCCCAAAGGTTCGGCTAGCGACATTCCTCTTTTCGATCTGCTCAACAGGAGTATCAGCGTACAGGAAACTATAGAAAGGCTACAAGGCTCCGCTCGCCTCGTCGCAATGGTTTCAGTCTATGTGGAGGAGAAGAGACTATTGGAAGAATGGCACTCTTGGCTTTTTTGTGGTTTACGATCTCCCGCGGTTGGGCAAACTCAACAATCCACGGGAACGTCAACACCAGACCAGTTTATGAAACGGCAACTCGGCCAAAGGTTTGAGCTCTTCCAAGGCCACCAGGGCCTTTATACTAACACCATCCCCTTGACTTTAACTCACTTGAAGACCTACCACCTGCTATCGCTCTTGAGGCGTGTGCCATTAAGGTTTCTCTACATGTATTTCGGCTGGATGACGACTCAACGAGGGACTCAAACTGCCAAGGAAGAGCTCTCACAAGTCATTGTAAAAGACAAGCAAAGCGCCCGGGAGGCACTACGACACGCGGCGATTCTTTTCAGAATAATACGTACGCAGACTACGACGACATTTTTTGACCCTCACTCGCTTCTTATCGCCTCGCTTTACATACGAGTGTATGTGGAGCTGGAAGATACCATACTGAAAGAGATCTCATCTAACCTCGGACCTTCGTTGTCAGTTACTCGGCCTTTCCGCATCGACCAGGACCTGGAGGCGGATTCGTTACAACAGTGGATTAGACTAGGTATAAGGGTTCCTTTACATCTTGCTGGAGTTGGGATCCTCGATGGGGTGGAAAGCGGTACGAGGGTTTTGAAGGAGGCAATACGCGTTCTGGGGCAGAGAGCAGAATGGAAAGTGCTAAACAAATCGACTGTCAAGGTTCTGCAGCAAGTAATAGATGGTATACCACCAACCATCGATGCTTAGATTACAGCTATAGTATCAACGTCTAATTTAAGTAATTAATTAATTGCCAAATGTCATAGAGTAGCGTGTACTATATTTTATTTTTCACTATATTACCTACACTTAGTACCACCTTAATACTATCTACTACCCCTGCCTTAGTCACTCTTAACTATTCGTAGCACTCGTCTCTTACCTTAAGCAAGTTGAATCGCCCAATATAAACCTTACACTGCATGCTTTAACGAGTGTTTACTACCTGGAAACTATGCAACTAATGAGCTTGGCAGTTATACCAACAGATAAGATACTTAGAACAGTAAGATCAGCGTTAACTATATTCCCTCTACTCTCTAGGCGCTTTGAATCCACTTTATGGCTTTTAGTGTCCCCCAAAATGCTGAAATTCATGCTTGAAGTACACAGCCTTCGTCTGGAGGAAGTTCTCCACAGAGTACATATGCATCTCGGATCCGACGCCGGACTGCTTCCAGCCTCCAACAGGCATGTCAAGTCCCTAAAGTATATCGTCAGGAGCCATGTATGAACGGTGAGACATTGGCTGGGGTTTACCTGTTCAGGAGCTCCACAGTTGACTCCAACGACTCCGGCCTCAAAAGCCTTGGCAAAACGCATAGCGCGGCCAAAGTTTGTCGTATATACGGATGCTGTAACATCTAAGTTGGAAAGATGCACGATATAGGACGATCTCACATGACTTACCGTGAAGGCCATACTGCGTATCATTGGCTATCTCAATGGCCTCTTCCTCTGTCTTGAACGAATTGACAATAACCACAGGTCCGAAGACTTCTTCTTGGAAGATTCGGGAACCTCTGCCGACATTCTTGAATATAGTTGGGGGAGTGAAGGCACCCTATGTCAGAATTAGTAACTCATTTTGCCCTACTTAGAATCTGTCGCTTTGTCCAAAAGGAATCACAGACATTACCCTCTGGCACCTGTCCAGTATAAACAAGTTCGCCAGCCTGCTTCCCTTCATTGATGTATTCTAAAACATTCTTCTGCTGTTGTTTGTCGCCCTGAGGACCTTGGAAGGTAGCTTTGTCAGTTGGGTCACCTATCTTTCGAGAGCTCATCAACTTGGTGAGCTTTTCAAGGTAGGTGTCAATGATAGATTCTTCAACCAAGATTCGGCTGTTTGCTTGGCAATGCTGGCCAGAGTTAACATGAATGGACATCTCAGTCCTACAGTAGCAGTTAGATGGCCTGTGAAAGTGGTTGTTAGAAGTGGTACAAGACTTTGACGTACGCGGCTACAGCAGTGTCAAGATCTGCATCGGCGAATATAACCGCAGGCGACTTGCCGCCAAGTTCCAGAGTCACATTCTTCAGGTTGGAGGCCGCAGCTGCCTGGGCAACCTTCTTTCCGGTCGCCACGGAGCCGGTGAAGGAAATCTTCCAGATCCTCATGTTTCGGGCAAGTAGATCGCCGGTTCTCCCGTCGCCAGAAATAACATTTACGAGGCCGGCAGGGAAACCGGCCTCTTTCATGAGCTCGGCTACCTTTAAGACCTGTTGTGATTCGGCTGTTAGCCACGATACTGGAAAGAAGTTGCTAGAAAGTTTTGAGATGTATACATACAGCAAGCGGTGCCTTCTCACTGGACTTGACAATGATCGCATTTCCAGCCACGAGCGCCGGCGCAACCTTCATAGCAAACATGATCAAAGAAACATTCCAGGGGATGATGGCAGCTACCACACCGTAAGGCTGCTTCAGGGTTAAGTTAATCATGCCCGGAGTGTTAAGGCTAGACTTCCCATGTATTTGGAGCTCCATGTTGGCATACATCCTGAAGATAGAGGCACACGCCCAGTTATCGAAAGCAAAGTTTCCGTAGGGTCTAGCAACGTTTAAATAAGCCATGCTTGTAATTTAGGGCCTTTGGACATGGTGCAAGATACTTACTTTCCCATTGAAATTGCTTCAAGTTCATGAAGTTCATCGCGTTGCTGCAAAATGAGATTGGCTAGTCGGTTGTAAAGCTTTGCCCTTTGTTCGAAAGAGATCTTTTGCCAGATAGGGTACGCCTCGCGAGCAGCATCAACAGCAGAGTCTATATCCGCATCATTGGCTTGGGAAACAACAGCAACTTGTTCCCCAGTCACAGGACTATAAAGGGGAATAGTTTGCCCGCTCGTTGCAGGAACAAGCTAATAGCGACTTCGGTCAACAAACAAAGGAATAAAACGAGGCAGAAACTACGGTGTGGCACGGGGCATGACGAACCTCATTATTGATGAATAAATTTGTCTCAAGTAGTTTGCTCATGGTTATGGTTTGAGGCTAGGAAACTATGTCCAAAGTTTTTAAAGTTATATAATAACAGATATGAGAGGATCGCGCAAGTTAACCGCAATGTACCATGAAAATGGCTTAACTTGGCCCATGTGAATTAAACATGTCTTTTATGTCTTTTATCGCCAGATATTTCTTCTCATTTTAGGCACATCCCTCTTTCCTACTGCTCCATTGAACCCCTTTGCCGTTGGCTCCTATTCATTCTTGCGCATCCCTTTACGGCCCGGCTCCATACCATTCATCGGCTCCTCATCTGCAGACCTCACGCTAGTGATTTCACGACCCAGGTTCGGGGTCCTCCGCCCCCGTAAATCCTTATTGGTGCCCACGATATTGGAACCATAGTTTATTTTGTTGCATCTTGCTCCAGTTGCAACTGCAGCGTTCGATGAGCCTGTCGGATGCGACCTGCAGAGCATCCGACCTACCAAACGTCAGACACCGGTACTTGTATTTTTATGTATCGGATAGTGGAGGGTTGCGCTGCATTCTCTGGTTTGCTACCTAGTTATATAACGATCCTCCGAGAAGTGTTATCAAAAGGCTGATTTTTGACAAGTAATCACTTATTATCGTGCGCAAGACAATATGACAAACAACGACGCAACTCCCTCGGTGTATGACTGCTACAAAGGTCGTGCAGCTGTTCTCAGAGGTTCCTATAGCGAGCCGTATCTGATTGAGAGCAGAAGAATTGTGGGGGATGTAGGCCCCCTTGATGTGCTGGTCCACATCCACTACAGCGGAGTCTGTTATGGAGATCTACATTCCCGCGATGGCGGACCCCCTGCGCCTCCACAGCCACTTCGGCCGCTTGTGGGAGGTCATGAAGGAGTTGGTGTAGTTGTCAAACTAGGCATTGCAGTAGCAGAAGTTAGCAACATCAAAATCGGGGACGTTGTTGGACTAGGATGGCGGCATTCCGCCTGTGGCAAGTGCAGACTCTGTCTTGAGGGTAGTGAGAACTCTTGCGCGGATCAGGTCGTCAATGGCTTGCAAACCGATGGGACATTCAGGGGTACGTTAAGAAGAAGGCTCGTAATTGGGCAATTTCAGAAGCTAACCCTCATCAACGGCAGAATACCTTGTTGCGCCGGCACAGCATGTCCTTCGCATTCCTGACGGCCTCGACCCTGTATCAGCTGCACCCATACTGTGCGGTGGTGGAGCCACTGTAGCTGCCCTTCGCAGAGGAGAAGTTTCCGTAGGCAAGTGGGTCGCTATTAGTGGCGCCGCTGGTGGCCTAGGGCATCTCGCCATTCAGTATGCAAAAGCCATGGGTGCTAACGTGGTCGCTATCGACGGCCCTGAGCCTGAGAAAAGGGAGTTCTGTCTCAAGCTCGGTGCAGACAGCTACGTCGATTTCACCAACGGCGATGTATGCTCAGAAGTTTTGAAAGTCTCCAGCGGGGGAGTTCACACGACTCTCATCATGAATTCCCATCCCTCATCATATCTGTAAGTCAAAATAACCGCCAAAAGATGATGTGCCGGCCTGAACCTGCTCTACAAACCAAAACTTGCTGACTCTTATGCGACATTAGCAATGCATTTGCGTATTCCAGGCCTCATGGAAATGTCGTCGCGCTTTCTCCTGCCAAGCTTGAGTAAGTAGACTTTTGTATCCCCCACCCCCAATGCCTTCGTCACTAAGCCGGCTGTACCTAGCTTTCACACTGGGATGCTGTTCATGCGCGGTATTTCGCTACATGCGCAAACCAACGGCCGGAAGATAGACATTTTGGACGCTTTAAATATCGCTGCGGCAGGAAAAGTCAAGGTTGTTACAGAGATATTGAAGTTGGACGAAGTAAACGTCGCTCTAGATAGAATCAAGATGGCACAGGTGAAGGGGAGACTCGTCCTGTCGATCTTTCAATAATCAACATGCCTGCTAGCACGGCTTTTGCACATTTTATGCTTCACGTGGATGACAGTGCCTAGTTGCGAATGTTTTGATTCACAGGGACTGGCGTGCGCCAATATTGATAGCAAATCCAACCTACGCCGTGCTCACTCTTCTTAAAAGTCGCGGCATATTCAAAAGCATGACATGAGATCTCATGAGATGAGATCTTTTACAGTACTGGACTTACAATGGCCTTCAGCATGTCACCAAAGCTAGCATGGCATCAGAAAGACATGAGCAGTGTAATCCGGTCCCCTAGGTAGCATGATGCCTTGGGAAGCTCGACAACGCCCGCCATGGGATCAGTCCCCTCACATACAGAATAATGGCCATACACCGCGCCCCCTCTTCTATTCACTCACCCAGTCAATCTCGGCTACGTGCCTCCACCATCCCGCTTCCCCTGATTACTCCTCACAGATCCTGCCTCCTCGGGGCCGCCTCCACCCCCGATCGGAACTCAGATCCTCTAGATGTCCACTTACCGGCTCCCCAAGAAGGTTAATGATAGGTGAATGCGGTATTATCTTTCCTCTGAGACATTTCATGTATATAGCAGCTGTGGCATAGCCATTATTGCCTGAAGTTCAGTATCAGAAACGCATCATTACCATAATTACCTCTTGTGTAGTACCCCGGTTCATACATCTGCAATCATGACTGCTACCAATTTTGAATTCGAGGATAGAAACACTTCCATCATTGACGTCCATTTTCACCACTTCCCTCAGGTGCTCCGCGACTTGGGAGAATTCACCATAGCAAATCCCGATGAGACGGATCATGCCATGGACCTGTTGGTAAGTATTCATATACCTCATTCAGTTACCGAAAGTAGGTTAAATTTCATAGAAAACGACGACAGTAATACTCTCACCTGTGCTGTGGTCCAAATACAACACGGAATGGGAAGTAAAGAAGTGGGCCAAATTGTGCCGCGACTTGACGGATGCCCAGGCGGAGGAAGTACGAAAGAACCCCGTCACCCGTGGATCTTTTGCGCCACTACCACTTCCTCATGTTCAGGAGACACTGGAAGCTATCAGATATGGCGAGGAAAATTGCAACCCTCGGCCTGATGGATATGCCATCACGACTTCTGCCAACAACCACTACCTCGGAGATCAGGTCTTCGCCCCAATTTGGGAAGAATGTGATCGTCGCGGGCTAGTGTTATTCGTGCACCCTTCTGAAACCGTGGACCCTCCGTTAGACAAGTTCCACTACGGCTTTCAGATGATTGAGTTTCCCACTGAAACAGCAAGGTGTCTAATGACCATGTTGGACCAGGGCACATTCACCAGATACCCTAGCATCAAATGGATCTTCAGCCACAACGGGGGAAGCTTCCCATTCCTGTTTCAGCGTGTCATTCGTACGCTCACTGGAAGCAAGTTGATCGGTCCTGGCGGACCCGGCGCAAAGAAAGTTAACCGGATCGCGGACAACAATGCTGGCCTGACCTTGCAGCAGGTTTTCGCCCAGGGTAACGCATACTTTGAATGCTCACAGGGCACTGCAGTTCAACAGACTGTTCTTCGCAACATGGGTGTCCCGCATTCCAGAATCTTGACGGGGAGCGACTGGCCGTTTACAGGAAAGGACAATCTTGAAGCTACGCTGGCGGAAATGAATGGGCCGGAAGCGTCGGGGTTGTTCAGTACATCAGAGCTGACAGGTATTCGAGCGGGCAACTACCTTGCTATTGCCCCCCGGTTGGCCGAGGCTTGGCTTCGAAACGGGCTGGTACGAAACAAGTAGAACGCTTCAACTAGTTGGAAGAACTAAATATACGCCATTGTTGCCCGTGATCCACACACAGTTCGACAAGTAAGTGATATATCCACCTGTTATCCATCTAACTTGACATTTGGCTTTTGATATGGTGATTGAAGCCTACGAACTGGCTAACTTAATTCCAAATTTCTCCCCTTCATTTCATGCTCAGATACTGGACCTGGTACTTGGTAGGCTCAAAATGCTAAATTTCCTAACTAAACGGGCTTCGAGACTAGCAAGATTTACATTTAGCGAGCGGGAAAGGGGGAGCCCACTACGATCATTCGTATATAACCAGGCTTTCTGTAAAGCCCCATTGCACCTTCTGACATTTGAAGTTAAACAAACTTGCAGATACATATCATGTTATTTATTAGTATAATAGAAAGCCTGCAGCCTTCCGCAGACTTTAATAAGCAGTATGATACCCCCCCCACTCACGCTGATGTAGACTTCCTTTGGAAACAAAAAGTTCCTTCAACTTCATCGTCTCCTTCTCAGCTTCCTCCAGATATCCCTTGGCAAGGTATCTTTTCAAGAACGGGGTATTGTCAAATATAAAATCGCGAACCCACGCTAACGGGTACGGGAGCCCATGAAACACCCTGCCGAGGAAGCGAGCAAATTCCATGTTGTGGTTAACGTAGTTCACCCGTTCTTTTTCGTACAGCTCAAACCCTGCACGAACCGCATGGGCATCACGAAGGTCAACACCATCAAGTGAACAGGCAAGATGATAGCCATCCTCAATTGCCATGCCCATGCCGTAGGCAGCATAGGGTGAGACAGGGTGGACAGCATCACCAACACAGACTACTCGGCCCCTGGACCATTTTTTCATCGAAGGTCTGTTGTAGATCTCCCAGCGAAAAATATGGTGCTTAAAGTCCGTCGCCTCGATGAATAATGGCATAGGATCTGCCCAGTCCTTGAGAATGTCCGATATGTAAGCCTTGATCTCGTCTGGTTTCTCGGGGAAGGGTTTCCCCTCATAGGCAGGTTCTACAATCCACCACTCAAAGCCGGGTTTCCCTTCATGGCGCATGGGGAAGAAGTTGGCCTGGCGATGCCAATCATGCGAGACATATCCGTAGTTTGGCTTGATGACGCCAGGCACAGACTCGCACCAGGCGAGCCATACGCGAATGCCTACATGGAAAAGCCCGGGATCCCCGAAGGCCTGTCTGGACACACCAGAGCGAACCCCATCAGCCCCAACAACGACATCAGCTGTGATTTTCGTGCCGCTCGCAAAGTTGACCTCGACCTCATCATTGCGCTCCGTATAGGACTCAAACTCTTGGCCTTCTTGCAGGATGCCGTCGGGAAGCAACTGAAGCATTTGCTTATAGGCTGAGGCGCGCAGGACCCCGTAGTGCCACCCTTTTATCCCCATTCGCTTTTCAATCTCGGGGTTGAATATGAGCTTTGTTCGCTCTTGGCCCTTGCTGTTCTTGAAGTAGGTCACGGTATAGGATCCGAGTTCATCAACGTCCATACCGTAAGAACGTAGAATAGCCAAGACTGGCACGCAGAGCAGGACACCACCTCCGAGAGCTTTGCAAACAGGCTGCCTCTCAAAGATGCGGACGTCGTAACCCCGTTTAAGAAACGCAAGGCCAGTCGAGATGCCGCCAGGGCCACCGCCCACGACTACAACGCGCTTGCCGGGACGCCAGTGAGGAGATGGAAGACTCATTGTTAAGGAAATGAGGATTTGTTGATGGAGCAGTTTGGAATGTGGAGTTGTTATGATAATGAGTATAGTGGTGGATAAATCACAATACAGACATCTCAGCTTCTTTACATTCATCGTCGATAACACGCGATATGCAATTGCTCTCTCAGATCCGTATGAAGCCTAAGGCAAGACGTATATGGAGGTGGCGGTGGACCACCGGGAATGAGTCAGCTGGAGATCCTGACACCTCCTTGTGAGAGCAAGTATGATCAGTTGTAGGCCCGTAGTGAGCGTTGTTAGTGGTCGGAAGCCATGCCTACCGAGTCTTTATCTTTACATTCCAGTCGGGATAACATTAGTGGGAGCATACATTATATCCAGACTCGGTGTTTATGCTCCTTGAAAGGATATCAAAGATAATATGTTTTTTTTTTCATCCTACCCAGATCTACCTGGCCGAGATATCGATAGGGTTCACACAGCTGAACCGAAATCCTTTGCGGTGCACGTGTAATGGCTATCAGTGTATACTGCTGATGCAAAGCATCCCGGTCAACCCAATGGCCTACAAGCTAACGCTAACTAGCATTTGGAGGCTCGTATACGGAGCTCATTCAGTCATACTTTTTACAACTGGAATATGAAATTGGTCTGCCACAACAATGTTAATGCGCATGCTGCATAGGTGGGGCTTCGGGATCGCACCACCCCCGTAGCATCTCGGGAACCCCCGCAACCTTTCCCATTTGGTAGCCCCGTGTCACGGAGGAGCCCAACCATCCCCTCGCAAACGGGGCGAGCCTACTGAAACAGAGCCGACCAACTGATACGATGAATCGAACGTGATGATGCTAAGGATAACTCAATAGTGCCCTCGGGAGTCGGATGCAAGTATGAATGTCCGTCAAGTCCGCAACAATATACGATATACCTAGCTCTGCCTGCACTGCAGGCAAGCCTTCGGACCTCGTCTGTCTCGGACTACCGAAATACCGACCCTGCAACTTGATTCAAGTCATGTGGTATATTCTACTTCAGATAAATTCTGTATATGCTTACACTATCCTCTTTAGTAGAAGTTATATAAATACTTGACCTTGACCTCTCAGAGCCACTCAGAATTCCAAGACAGACTCTCAGTTCTCCATTAACCCATTGACCATATAACTCAAACCTATCATTTCTTAACCCCGTTCCCGTCCTCCTCTAGCGACTTAACGACTAGCGCATCAAGCATACCCAAAATGTCTACATCCGAGATCGCTGAGTTTTACAGGCCTGATATTAAGGCTATTGAAGCAACACGTCCTCAGTGGGACCGGTCCGCTGAGTTTCGACACGTCCAGAAACCCAATCCTAACTGGAAATTGGGGGATGGTGCCGACAAATCTCTGGCGTCGGATGCAAAGTTCCTTTCCATCGATCCATACGGCTCCGGCCGCCCTGGCTTCGACAACTATAAACTTCTCACTTGTGCAATTGGCCCGCGCCCTGTCGCCTTGGTCTCGACCCGGGGGGCTGATGGTATATCCTTGAATCTGGCTGCCTTTAGCTACTTCACCTGCTTTAGCTCTGACCCCCCGCTCTTCATGCTTGGATTCCTTCAAGAAAATGACACGCTGCGTAACTTGCTAGGTACAAAAGAATGCGTCATTAGTCTCACAACTGAGGAAAATTTCCAGGCAGCAAATGCGGCAGGAGTTAATGCTCCTAAGGGTGTTAGCGAATGGGAGATCACTGGGCTGACGCCGGCCTACGACTGTGTCAACGTCAAATGCCCTCGAGTCAAGGAGTCGGTCTTGAGTGTCGAATGCAAACTGGATAGTGTTCATGAATGGAAATCGCAATATAACCCTAATGTTACGTCAACAACAATGGTTATCATCGAGGGCACGAACTTCTGGGTTAGGGAGGACGCGACCAATGAAGCTGGATCGACACTGGATCATAATGTGAGTAACTAATAACCTGGAGGGCAACGCATGTTGACTCAACTAACCCTATGTTATAGGTAGCTCGACCTGTCCTGAGAGGCGGAGGTATCAGCTATTTCCCCACACTTACAGCCACTCAGCTTCCTGCAGTCCTTTGGGAATTAGATGTAGGAGGAGAAGCAGGGTATAAGAAGCTAAAAAGGAATGCTTAAGTACAAGGGCTAGACTATAATATATCATATATATAACAATCCGTTAAATTAATGAATATTTAAATTAAATAACTTTGGTAAACACTTTAATCAAGTATAAAGATTGTTCATCTACAAGAGAACAACAATTAGAGCTTAGACATATCCATAATAGCACAAAAAAGCAGGCAGTTGTATTAGAAGCCATTGAGAAGAATAGGAAGCTAAGCCAAATACCCCTAAAAGTCAACTGCGGAAAGGGTTCTGCGTCTGTACTCAAAAAGGTCAAGGCAGCTCCATTACGACTTGGTCGACCAAAGACCAAATCGAATGGTGCTTTTGAAGCTTTGATAGAGTCTGGAACCGTTACAGTATCCCCGCTGGTAGAGCCAGAAGCGCAATTCTCCTCTGGTAGTGAAAAGTCATCGCACTCGAGAATCAAGATGAACAGGCCGAGACGAAAGAGGAGATACAAGGTCCCTACGTCACAGGAGCAACCGTTGACAAATCTCAGACAAATAACGAGGAGGCAGGCGACAAGCAAGAGGATCAGCAGGATGATAACAGTTCATCTCCGAGCGAATCGCTTATCGTGGTACGCCGGGAAAAGCCAGAAAAGCGGCAATACGACCTTGTCTGGCGTGATGGCGATATATTCAGCATCGGCACCGATACTGATATGTACAAGGTTGCTTTTGAAGCACAGCTCGAGGACTGTCAACGTATCCCGATGTATATATCTAACGGTCTCTTGGAGAACCTGGCTGATGAACAGCAATGAAACGATGCTCAAAATGATCTTGAGGAACTTTTGGCACTTTTCTTCCGACAGATCGGATACAGCATTCACCACCGAGCGCCTCTCAATCTAACTAGATTGCCAGCGTCCAACTTATGCATTTGTTGAAAACGGTGTTGACTTAGATTAAAGCATTTTGGGTACCGCGGCTTTGCTCCTATTCTGCGTTTGGGTTATTTGTGACTTGCAGCCATGCCAGATGTTCGCTCTTCAGAAGCCTTGCAATGACGCGTGTGAGCACGTGAGATGGGAAGTTATGCATATATCCACGCTTCAAAGAGCACTTTCCTATACCATGACCTTCCGGTTTATGAGCTACGGTATGCTCCTGGATGAGGATGGTGCGACTGGTACGCACACAGAGCTCAGATTTGAGTCTTTCAATAGGTTTCGGAAAATACCGGATGCCGACACACACTGCTAGAAGGTGTTACATCGCCAGAAGCATGCTGTGTACGACTAGTCAATCTTCGGGCTTGGTTAGGCGGAGATGTCGTTGAAGGGGAAGAAGTTGCGTTAATGGAAGACGATGCTTCATACGAAGACTCTATTTCTGTCGATTATAAACTCGACGACGGCGATGATGGCGATGATGAGCGGGCACTGAACTTATGGCAAGCAGTCATCAACGGCTCTGATGTTCCGACTCACATTGAACTTGACGTAATGGTCAGCTACATCAGGTTGGTAGACAAATACCGACTCGGAGAACTCTATCTGTCTCAAGACTTAGATTGGGCTAGATAATTTGCTGCCCAATATGTCCACATCTTTCGATGAGGATGCAATAGCGTGGCTCTGGATTGTATGGAGGTTACACATGCCAACTGAGTTCAAGAGGCTATCCGCTATTATAGCTCAGCAGGCGACAGGCCGCATTGGCCCAGACTATGACCGACATGGAGTTGAGATACCTGAGTTAATTATCGGTACGTAAAGGGGTCCCCGGTTTTCGGTCTTGAAGGTGTTCTAATAACTAATGATGTTTCAGATGCAATCGAACAAGCCAGATTTCATGCTCTATCCAACATCAGAAACTGTATTGATCCAGAAATCGAATTTTGCAAAGCTTATGTAAATTCAGTCCAGAAGAGCAGGCCCGGATGCACCTCGACTCCCGAAGCAAAAATAATAAGCACAGCTGTAACAGTGGGATACTTAAGACTCGAAACTCAGAAACATTTACCAGGTGTTCAAGAAGGATCCAACCCGGATTTTCGAGGTGTTAGTTTCCAAGACACCGTTAAATGGATTCGTTTAATGATGAATTTGAGGCATTGGATGATCAGGGCTGTGCCGGCCGTAAGAACAATACCGCAGCTTTTGGCAAATCTGCCATTCTCGGCTTTTGGAGGCGGTCCACATGAGGCCGAAGATTATCCTGTTTTATTCTCTCACTTCCATCAAGAGCTGATGGCCCTGATCACCAGACTAGAAGTTGTAGACTGGGGCTTGGATTTGAACCGACTTACGTGTAGGCTACGAGGCTGATTTGTAAAGGATAAAGTGCATGAGATCTTGTTGGGGCAGACCTTCTCCGTCTCTCTCGTCATTTGCTAAGTCCGGTCTTTGTATAAGCCAGTTCCGCTGTGGACTTACACTTCCAAAATTAGAATCGCGCTTTCAGAAGTCCAGCATGAGGGACAAGCGGCTTCTCGGGTCCCATTATGATGGTGAATCGATTTACGGGATATAACAAATGCGCCATACCTCATCTCATCTTCAGCTTGATCCCTCATGCCATAGAGACATTCCAGGATCTGTTTGCGTACTATCCCCAACTTTTCTCCCTCAGAGCCTCAATTCCAACATTAGTCTTTGGTTCGCTAAATATATGCATACACTACATGGTGTGCTAAAAGGTCTCGGCCACTGAAGCCATACCCTAAGATCTTCGGCCACGCAATCTACAATTTTCCAAAAGGCTGGCTTGAGGAAATAATTTGCAGTAAAAAGACTCTTCAAGGGATTCGATTTTGGAAAAAGGATTAAGTTGAGAAATGACCCCTGGTCCCCCTTTTCCTGTTGTATTGGACAAGGCATTTGCAGATAATGCCTCTTCGTTCATTTAAACCCAGTCCTCCGTATATTTCTCAGAATCTTATAGTTGAGATCCTAACGGACATAAGAAATTGTTCTAGATAATGATATCGTATAGCTATTACAACTCGATATGATCCGAAGTCAGCTTTGACTACGTAATAACATGCAGATTGTGCCATGCTAATTGGCTGGTGATAGCATCTTAAGTATGCTGTAGCCTACGTTGACGAATATTGTCTGCCCTTTGGTTCTGGCCGCCTTCCTCATCTTGACCCGGTTCCTCGAGGAGCAGGACAGCCTCCATGCGTTCCTCCACCTCGTCCCTTGTTCTCCGCTTCTCCGTTTCGACTGTCTTATTGGTTCCACTGGGATTTCCTGTCCTACTTCCAGGCTTTGAATCACTTATTCGACTCAAAGACAACGGAGGGGCCGCTGACAAAAATCTTTTCCCAAATAATAGTTCAAGGAAGGGTAGGAGCATCGGAATGCAGGCGGCTATTATGACACAGGTTGTTTCGACACTACGGATCATAAGAATAAGTCAATGGAATCATGTTGGATGGAATAAGGGAGACTACAAACCTTATCCAGATCACAAGGCTCCCTGAAGCATCTGGGCATGCAGGGCTTTGTCAGTAAGGGTGCCTATGTTGTGCAGTTGTGCGGATGGTACGAGCTCACAAGAATAGTCTTTGCCGTCTCCCATACCTGGAACCGTCATGACTTTGCGTATAGCAGCACAGCCAGCACTAGGGAAGATATCAGTCAGGGTCGAAATTCAACAGGGGTGTAGCATGCGGCAATACTAACCAAGCACCAAAACCAAGGGCCACGCTAAGGGCCAATTTCTTTTTCAGATGCAAGTGTAATGACCATAGTACTACGGCTGGGTATAGAGCAAGGTAGAAGTCTACCACGGCGGAGAATGCTGCCGTTTATCCATCCATCATTAGTATATCAGACACCTCGTACTTCACTCTCGGGGAAAAGGGCCCACTTACATCCTACAACAACTGAATAGACGATTATTGCAGTCGAGCTGCGGCACTTGGCAGGGGCATATAGAGTGAATTGAGCCTCTGGCGGGTCGCACTCTGAGAAGCGGACGCCGAAGGCGCCGAGCATAAGGACAAGGTTTGCGATTGCGAGGCCCCAAAGCAACCGGACATGCCGGGGTGATGGGAAGAGGATCTTAACGAGTAGATTGACGACAGCGAACTTGGGCAGCGCGAGCGACAGCACTCCTGGGACCAGACCGATCATTAAGAAGAATACAGAACGATCGAACTCGTCGACGGTCAGAGTCGCCTGGTGGCGGCCACAACCGGCTGAGATGGCCGCCGTCCAGCAGGCTACGTAGGCGAATACGAAGCCCTATCGAGATGTCAGCAGTTGTTCCTGTTCTATCACCTGTGGTAGGTAGAGATGGGGTGACGGCATTATAGAGAACAGAGCAGGGGACCAACAAGAGACAGGATTATAACGTAGTCATCGATAGCTAAGCGACCGAGCTTTTTATATCTTGAAAAGACCCGGCCTACGACAGCGAGGGACGAAAGGGCAGCGAATGAATACATAACTGCCATCATAGCAGGGCCTTTGGTCTCAGACGCGACATGAGGCGGAAGCGAATGCATCGCTGGACTTCGGGCCAGAAGGACCTTTTTTTTCCGCCTTCTGTATGCAACCGAAGCTGAATGTCGACGTTATTTAAAAAGTCGTTGGGGTAGTAATTCAAAAGGACCAAACTGTCGAATAACGCCTTGGGAATATATCACATCTGTTATTTATAGGACAATTGCAATAGGAAGAGTAAGCAGTAAGCATAAGCCGTTCTTAAATAAATACGGCCTTTAGGAGTATGATTTTAAGCAAAGTAGAATATGGTCTTACTTGTATAAGTCTAGTGTTACGTGATAAGTAGATATCACATGACCGCAGCCTTATAATAGGTTGAAGTTATAGTATTAGTCTCAGTCTTAAACTCTAATGATCTCAACCTTTGCAATTCTCAGATATCATATTCCAACTCGACTAATCAAGCTCGATCTGATGCATTTATATCCGTCGGGTTATAAATAATAAAATTGGATGCTCGTAAACCGCAGACTCAGATGAAGCTAATGACAGACCATTGATTTCCCCCTGTATTTTCCCTTGGTAGCCCCTAAATTAAGCGTATTAGCGTGCAGCTGAGGTCGATAGTTCACTGAATGACATCGCGTTAGCACCAAGCCCGACGCCATAAAGACATTGCAACGTCCGCTTGCGTATTCCCTTTGATTTCAGCTTCTTTTGTATCCCAATTCCAACTTTAGTCTTTCGCTAATAACTATGTATACTTGTGCATTTTTGTCGTTGGCCATTGGCCTCATTGGTGCGGCTGCCAGCCCATGCAAGCCGCTGACGTCGGGTATGGTTGTATCACGAATTTGACAGTGAGGATCCGCTAATCAAGAGTTGTATCCATACAGCTTCAGCCGTTTCTTCTGCCACTTTGACATCGGGCGTGGCCGAACCTACTGTGTCTAGCTCTGTCGAATCTGCTGTCACTGAGACCTCAACTTCAGCCGAGTCTTTGGTAACTGACACTGCGACTTCAACTGCTGCGGACTCAACCACCATTGATCTTTCAGCCACTCTCGCTTTGACCGCCACGTCCGCCGATTCAACAACACTCTTCGCAACCGAAACATCGGCAGTTACAACTGAATTCTCCTCCACCGAGACTACAGCCGATACCACCACCGCCGACGCAACAACCACCACATCCGATGCCCCACCCGAAATCACCACCTTCGCCATCATCGCCGGCGCCGGCCCCGCAGCCAACCGCAATCTCAAATCCGACAACCTCTTCGGCACCCCAGTCTACTTGGGCTCAGGCGTCACTCTCCCCGCACAGCACTACAGCATCGACGCCGCCACCGGCCAGATCAAATCCGGCACCAAGTCCATCTGTGCATCATTCCAGCACAGCGACACGACCAAGGCCTACATCACCCCATGTACCAGCGACAATGAGAATCCTAACAAGGGCGTGGTGTTCCTGACCTGCCAGGTCCCTACTGAAGGATCTGCCCTCCAGTGCAGCGTTCCGGTGCTGAGCTGTATCCAGCAAGGTGGTGGTGAGCAAACTTGCGCTGCGACGACGGATACTTTGAGTCATTTTAGTATGGAGGGTGATGTTGGGATGGTGTATATTGTTGGCGACGGGTTTACGGGTATTAATCAGACGCCTGTTGATCTGATTGTCGACCAAGCTGCGGTTGCTGCTCCGACACCTTGAGCTGTGGTGAGAATATGAAGAAAGTGCAAGGGCTGCCATTTTGCCTGTGAGCCTGTGTTTTAAATTTCCAGTATATAGTTTTTCATCATACACAAGGTGGGCATCCTTAAATGGAGAACACTCTTATCGGATACGCCGTCATTAAAACAGCAGTCTAGCCTCCAATTTTCGTTCTTCTGACTATCATTAAGGCATCATTCAATAGTATCTAGCCACTAACAGCTCGGATTATCATGATCTCTGGATGTGTATCTATTTTACCCTCGCTTTTCATGAAGCTTTAAATTTCAAATCGTGTCATGATCTCATGTCGAAACCAGGAGTTGGATAAATGCCGCTCTGGCTGTTCAGGTGGGAGAAGGATACAAGCTCTAAGATTAATGTGTTAAGAACGGTTGCGTTCGGCTTGTCTCATGTGACGACTATCAATGAATAAATGTTCAGAAAGATTTACCAAACGAGCTGGAAACAAGAATCAATCAAACGTGCTTAAAAACCTTGTTAAGTTGTGTACTCTAAGACAGCTATTTGTAATCTGAAAGTCAAAGGAATCAGCTCACGGCTCCAAATTTTTCTAGCAAAATCTCAAATGACCTTTTCGATTTATTGCCTTTTGAAATGGTTCTGTACTAATAACACGAGGGTGCAGGGTAATTGCCGCGCGCGTCGGGCGATCCCGCTTGTGCTCCAGCTGCTGACTCACGCAGCTTATTAATAGCAACAGTCACGCAACCAACAACCGACTTTAAATCCCCCCGCATCTGGCCCCCAAGAACAAAGAGAGGCTGCTTCACTGTAACATCATAAAAGCTTTATCGATCACTAGCTTCAACCTCCATCTAGAATCCTGTCATCTTATCTTAGTTGCTTAGTATAATCATGGGCGACGCTTCAGTCTTCAAATATCCCTCTCCCTTGACTGGGTATGAGAATGCCCCACCACTACCAGACGAAAAGGCAGCAGATGGGAAGAGCTATGTAAATCCTCAGTCAGGGAAGCTCAGCGAAGCATACGAAAAATTCATTGATCCTTTGGACAACGGTAGACAAGGTGGCTTGTAAGTCAGATCAATCCTTGGACTGCACGTGACAAGCTGACAGGTATCAGTGACATTCATATCTACTACCTCCAAACCAACGAGACGCAGACCAAGTACGCCAAGGAACTGTGGGAACGCATCCGAAGAGAGTGTGAGTTGAATAAATGAATTGATTCGGCCGTAGCTAACCTGAGTAACTTTAGTTCCGGAACTCCGAATTTATAAATTCTGGGAGGGGCCAATTGGACCCCATCCGATTGCCATGTTTGAAGTCAATGTATTCTCGCCCGCTCAATTCGGTGCATTTGTCGCGTGGCTGGCTATCTGGCGAGGACCTCTGTCGGCGCTCGTACATCCTAATGTGATTCCTGAAAAGGGCGTGAATCGCTGGGCCTCGATGAAGAGGGATCATTTGGAGAGGGCGATCTGGATGGGGGAAAGACTCCCATTGGATCTTAGTGTTTTCAACAAAGAGGATTAGATGCATAACGTATGCAACAAATCATTCTGATTTTAGCAGAAAAGGTTGAGTTTACAGCAGTCTGTAGACGGAACCAATTATGTGAATTATTATGTCGTCTGAGCTCGACCATTGATTGCGACAGGCGCTCTACTAACCCGTGCAAACCGTACACAAACTCCAAGCTTGAGTCTTACTTGTGCTCCCCCTCGCCATTGCAGAAAGGAACGGGATAGGTTTCGCTGCTGCAGAGACGAATAATACCCTTAACCCACTCAAGGTTTCCATAAGTCTGACTCTCATAAGAATCCGACGTAAACTCCATCTTCTCAATATCATCACCGCATCCATCAAGAACATTTCCCTGAACACGTCGGACATAAGGCTGGCTGACGATAAGACCGTGATGATCCTCAGGAACTTGAAACGACAGAGACTGTTGCTGGCTTGAAGTCCAGGTCTCGGTATAGTCAATGCTCAGCGAAGTACTGAGAATGTCCTCTATGAGGGGGATTGTGAAGCTAGCGCCTACTTTGAGAGAGTTGGCGATGGTGAAGCCGGAGGTGACGCTGACGGTGGCCTTGGAGCCGTCGAGACTGCTGATGACGGGGGACATGGGGACGTCCCAGTTGAGGAATTCTTTCTCGGAAAGGACTTGGACTTCGGTGCTTTCGCAGCCACGACGTTCGATGTTTCGCTTGGAGGAGGTCTTGGTACTAATAGCTGGGGCAGTCTCGAGGCGTTCGAGGTCAGCGGCTTTCATGATTTGGGAAGTGCCATCTGTCTTGAGAACGATGACATCGTCGGAAGAAAGAATCTTGGGAGCAGCTGCGGCTTGGGTGACCGAGACAAGGCTGATAAGGGCGAGGAGCGTGGAGGGGATCATGGTGGGGAAGCTGAGTAGCGTTGTGATTAAGTGCGTGTCTTAAGCAAGAGAGCTAGAGAAAAACGATGCCACTAAATCAGATGAATGAGTGACTTGGTAAAGACTGTAAAGAGCGACTTGGTACAAAAACGAATGAACGACTCAAGCTCGATGCTGCTTAAAGCCAATCTCATCGAGCCGGGGCGCACTGATCTTTTAACCCTTCCATCTCCAGATATCACGGACCCAGTTCATCTCGACTCCCCTCCATGACTGAAAAAGGCAATGCGTAAATTCACATATGACACAAGGATCCCATTATCAATGCACTCGAAAAATGTAACTTTGGCTCAGTAAGGCGGGTGATCCACACGGAAAATCGTATCCCGAAGTTTCAAATCCTCGGCTGCGTCATGAACTTCTCCTATTTCTTGCACCGACAGCGAGAAATAGAGTTTATGACATGTTTCATCCCTATTCATCGGAACTGCCGATACTAGGGTATTCCTTGGAATAGAAGCGTCGAAGTTGCAAGTTTCTGGAATATTTGCCCACGGGAATGTCGTCGGTTGTTGGCGCTGATCTTTCGGAGGGTCCTTGGCATTGTTTCAGGTTGGCATAATATTCGTGTCGATGCCGGTACTGGATATTAGTGACGTTGCATTGATGGAGAAAGCTCGGACAAATCTGTTCAGCTGAGGAGATGGACGTATGATCACAAAGATAAGGTGTTATAAGTGTCTGCGCGTCCGTATGTAGTCGACGGCTTATCATTCATCACCAACAGTCTTTACCAGTTTTGGCACTTCGACACTCTTTTTTCAGTCACTCATTCTTTTCATCGAATTCTTTGCGATTGCGATCAATTAATAATCTTCGCCTTTTCAAATAATAGCATAATTCATCATGCTGGTCAAGATCTTCGGCGCTTTCCTGCTCGTCACCGCCGTGTAAGATAGGTCCATCGGCCTTGAAACATGAGTTCGCTAACATGATCAAAGGACAGCCAAACTTCACGATAACTGTGCCTGCCATAATGGTGACAGTTACAACTGGCGATTGACTGTCGCTGCATGCACAGAGTACAACGATCAAGGCTACGAGGTAAGTAACTGGAGCCAGCATTCACCAGTAATATCGTATCAGCTAATTAATTGTGCAGTGGGGCGGTGCTACCTACAATGAGACGTCTGGTCGTGTAAGTGAAATTTATTCGATGGATGAGACCTATGCTGACTTGAGTAGTGTGTCCAAGCCACGACTGAAGACAAGATCGCTGGTGATCAGTGGGAGGATGCTTGCAGGAAGATCGCTGAGGAGGGCTATGACTGCGCTGATGGTGAAGGGAAGTGCTACGCCAACCCAAGCAAGGTCCGTGGCAGATGTTGAAGACTTTGTATAATACTCAGCAGGAACGACTGCTGCACAAACGTTGAAGAGCCTTTACGCTTCCATGAATAACGTGTTTGTTAATAACCTGGTGACACTAAATCCATCACAAACCATCTTGATACTAAGCAACTATGAGTAAGGTCTAGTAGAAGCAGAGAATCTCTCTATTTAGATACGATAAAATGCAGTGGGTGTAGTATTCCTTTGCTCGCAAAATAGAGGGCTCAGTTAATGAGATGCTCTTTGTGGCCACATATGGTTCATGTCCTCTTCGAGGGCATGCAATTAGGCTGATACAAGAAGTGTACAAGAACCCACCAAAGGCGGCAACGGAAGGAAATATTGAAAGAAACGACTAAGAGGGACGCCATAAATGGTGGAGGGAGGCTGAATTTTCTCTATTTTTGTAGACATTTCAAATATCGGAATAGGTTAACGTCTGCTACAGATAGACTATCTAAATCAAGCAGCTTCCTTCTCCGAAGATATTAACAGAACTATTCGAAAAGGAATTAGTTAATGACCTCGAAAGGATATCACAGAATGCGCGTAGATATACTAACCAGTCGCCACCAAGGCCATCAGAGCATACAAAAGTTTCCTGAGCAGCCTCATTACACGTAAGGCCCTTGTTGCGGAGATCCTCGACGCGCGCCATTTGTGCCGTTCGGTCGCCGTTGTTATTAGGATCTCGGTTGAAGTCAGTGCGTTGGGGCGCAGCCATGGCAACAGCGGCGAAGGCAATGAGGTAGATCGTGTTGGTGAGCATGTTGGAGTATAATGCGTCTTAGTGCTTTGGTCTTGAAAGAAAAGAAGTGATGAGAGATGGAAATAGATGGACCAGCCAGGAGAAGAATGAATGTTGAGAAGGAAATGATTTTACTCAGATACGTGGACGAACTGCTTTATATAAGCTCCCGAACCTGGTACAAGTGCAGATTCAGGTTGCCTGCGTTTCACTGATTGGTAGGTCTGACCGGGGGCTCTTACGAAACAATAGGCGAAAAAATATCCAAATAGAAGAACAAGCTTAAGACAAACATTGAAGCTCAGTAAAGAAGCGTTTCATCGTCTGTTTGGTTGCGGAGACGGGGGACCACTGGAGTTTCAGCAGGTCTTGGCTGCAAGGAAGTAGAGCGGAGTGGATAGAGCATGGGTGTAAACAGAATTTCCCGAAAAGGAATGTCCACTGTCAGCCTGAACATGGTAAAATAAATACTGAATAATTTTGTCTCAATTGAGATACACTATGAACAGGCATAAAGTACTCAGCGAGTAGTATAACCGCCATTAGCGAAGATGGTCTGGCCCGTGATCCATCCCCCCTCGGTAACAAGGAATTTAACAAGGGGAGCAATATCCTTGACATCCGTCAGCCGACCCTCCAGCGCTTGACTTTTGTGAAAAGCCACAGCCTCATCAGCCTCCTGCGGATAGAAGAAAGCTATATTGCATACCATTATCAGTACATGACCTAGCAACTACAAGGCCAACTTACGTGTATCCATCGGTCCGGGCGCGACAGCATTGACGCTGATTCGGCGTCCCATAAGCTCTTTGGCAACGCCACGGGTGAAGTGTTCGACGGGAGCTTTAGATCCGGCATATGAGGTGTAGAACCCAGTGAAGGCAGCGAGAAGGGCAGTGACGATGGTGACAATTTTCCCGCCGTCTTCGACATGCTTTGCGCCCGCTTGGAGAATCAGAAAAGCCGATTTCGAGTTGACGCTGTAATATTGGTTAGTAGGTGTACAAGTAGAGCTTAAAGCGGCGAGACTCACTCAAACATGGTGTCATACTCTGCCTCCGAGATATCAGCGATGGGCTTCTTGAGAACCTTTCCAATTGTGTTGATGACAATGTCGATCTTGCCAAAATCTTTGAGCACCGATCCGAAAAGTTTGTCAACTGCTGCTTTGGTGGTGAGATCGCCTTGATAGAACGCAGATTTCACCTTGGGGAATGATTGGCTGATTGTATTTGCCAAAGCGTTGGCATTGTCCTTTGTAGACAGTGAGTTGTAGTGGAGGGCTAGGTTGGCGCCAACGCTGGCTAGGGATAGGGCGATTTCGGCACCCAGGTTCTTGGCTCCGCCTGTGATGAGAACGACCTTTCCTTCGAGAGACATTTTAAAAGTATGGTAAGGTAGGTTGACTATGAGTTTAATATTTGACTGTGTTGTGAGTCTTGGGCGATGGAGGTCTTCTTTATAGTTTGTTAGAGGTAGAGACAGGTCTATATGTAGTGAACCAGGCCTGAGTAGGAATCTCGATGAAAGGGATAAGACATCAGCACTTGCTGAACATATGCATTGACGGAATCGGGCATAGTACGAAGGCCAAATGAGTAGGAGGGAGATATATTGAAAATCATACCTGTGTTGAGGATTAGGATATTGGACTTATCACTGGTGAACTCGATGCAGCTGCGAAATTAGGTATAGCGCCGACTTTTGACCCCTTGCGCACCAGGAGTCAGTAAGAACAAAATCTAATCAACTGCCTGATAACAAGGATACTCTGCACAACGGCTGGACCAGAGGTAGATGGAGGTACCTCTAGATAATGCACGTTATGAATCTTGGCCTTTCAATGCTATGCCGCTTTGACGCTAGAACATATGGCGTATTGATCAGCAGCTGTCATGCTACTTGGCAGCTGAGTTCCGAACCTTAACATGAACTAGTGAGTCGTGATGCATTTCCCTATTTAGGTCTAGGGCCTGACCTCAGTTCTGCCTACTCTCTACCGTACATGATTGAAATCACAGAAGATCAACCGCACCAAAATCCTTCGTTATTTCAGTTGTACTCACATGCCTTGCTCTACACTCATGCAGTGCACCCCTCAACTGCCCTCGGAACTTAAATTCGTCATCGCCGATCAGCCTGATTTGCTGAAAGCGGATGCAAGTGTCCGGTCACATATTTCTAAGCGGGGTTGGAAATCTTATACGAAACCCGGCCGTCCGAAGCGACGTCGGGTTCGGAATACGGAACAGAAAATTGTCTTTGAATGCGTCAGCCAAGATATCGACCAGATATGTAGGCAAAGGCCACCCGTGGAATGGCAGCTGGGCGGCGGCCGGGTCGATCCCTTCAGAACTTATCCTGGTCCTTGGAACCCGCAGGTCCCAGGCCTCGTGGATCACTGTTAGTGTCATTACACGCCGTCAACATTCATGCCCGGCTAATAGGCTGTCGTAGATTTAGTACACATGGCAGTGGATATCCCAGAGCTAGACCAGCCCGGAAATAAAGGTCTTCTCCGCACGAGCTGGTTCCCCCTGGTCCTCTCTCAAGAAGCACCTTTCCAAACCATCCTTTTACTCTCTGCGGCCAACAAGTCATCAGTTTCTGGTATCTCCATTCCACCAAACTATATCTTGCAGCTAAGGCTCCGGGCGATCTCTTCAATCAATGCATTGATGGCGACACATGATGACACGAGCGACGCTCTTATTGGGGCTGTTGCAAAGATGGCGAGTTTTGAGGCGATGCATGGAGGCGTCGAGTCGTATCGAATACACATGCAGGGGCTGTATGATATGGTCGAGCAAAGACGCGGTCTGGATTCACTGGGTTTGAATGGCCTGTTGCGCCGAATTATTATCTGGATTGATCTCAATTCCTCCTTTCTTCTGCAGATTCCCCGCTGGTTTCCAGATGAATATTTTGCAGAGAGAGGAGGCTCGGTAGAGCCTAACCCGGAAAGATTCATTGCGCCATAGAATCTCAAAGGCTGAGTCATTCACTACTGGCTCCTTATATCTATATTTGAGGACTTAACTTAATCTTTGTTAACTATTAATCCGTTAACTATGCAGCTGGTTGCTTCTATAGAGTCCTGGGCAGGTAGCTGGGGTCGTGACCTCTCGAACTGACATGAGTGAGGGGTTTGAACACAGATGTCAATACCGTACTTTCAGCATATTGGTCCATATTGCAACAGTGGTTCATTAAATAACAAGTCGATTGCAAGCTTATTAAATACCTTTAAAAATAATTTTAATATAAGACTATAAAAAGTTTTTCAATTACATTAATTAAGCATTACATAATATGGGTCGAACCAGAGTGCGACTAGAACTACACTGTCGGTAGGTGAGCGCCTGCAAGACTAAGGTAGTAGCGGTCAGAACCCTTGCATTAGATGTCGAAGTCAGAATTGTGCCACTGTGAGTGTCTATTCCGACGATTAAGCGAGTCCTAACATAGGTACTTCGAGAAGACTTTGTGTTCTCTGAATGCAGGCGATAAATGATGGAGGAATTGGTTTCGATCGGCCTAGGCAGATTTTTTTATATCCACAACGGACGGACCGGCCCGCTTTACTGAGTCGCCTAGTACAGTTTTGGAAGGTCCTAAATGAAGGAGAGGCGATGGCAGTCCGTATCTGCACGGGCGGCCGAATATCATGCATGGTAGCGGGATTATTCAGCTGCTGAATCATCTCGGTCATCCAAATATGTTAAAGGCATGTCCCACAAGTTGCGGTATTAGGCCATGTTACATCCAGGGGATATATGTTTGTATTTAGATAGGCAAGCTATGATTGGTGATACGCATTCTACAACGGATATGCTGATACGACTTTGATTTCCGACGCATGCCCGACAGAAGAAATCATACGTGCACTTCAAGCTCAACCCTAGATCTGGATTTTATATCCGTGCATATTCGGTTACTGATTTCTAGATATAAAGCTGTATGCTTCCTGTGACCCCAATCTCATCTTAACCATCTCACTCTTCTCACTTAACTCACCACTCATATACCTCCATAAACGCCAGGTCAGCACCACTCTCTATCTTTCTATCAGCAATGCTAATACCATGACTGTAGCATGCAACTCACCGCCATACTCGCCACCGCCCTCCTAGCAGCAGGACAGGCAGCTGCTGGCATTAACTGCAAGGGCAGCAGCCAATGTGCTGGCGGAACACAGGGAGAATATACTTCCAGTTTTGTAAACTTGGCCAGGGGCCTCGACCCTAACCGCTGGTACTACAACGGGCAGCATATCATGTGTACCCAGCATCTCTGCGCTTTCCTGCAGAACACAGGAGGAATGCCTGGCTCGAGCATCAAGAAACTTATCTCGGACCTTGAAGCCCACGGCTGCAATAAATGCGGCAGCATTCCGGTCTTCTGGCCGGATGATAACGATGAGAAGAGCCATGGCATCCTTACTATTAACTATGTCTCCAGCCCTAAGTGCAGCTGGGCTATCTGTTAATACGAAGATGTATGGGTTCTTTCCAAAAGTGTTTGAGGCCATCGCTAATATCTCCAGTCCCCGGTTTATGATCTATTGTAATAGATCCTTGAGACAGTGGGAAAGAGTTATATGTTTAGGAGCTGAAGCCTCGGGTTGATAATCTTATCAGGACACTGCTCGAGGGTGGCGATAAAGCTTAAAATAGGAAATGTTGCCGGCTGGGTTTGTTTAAAACCATTGACGATCACCGGCACAAGATATTACCGAGATCTACATATTAGTCCAGAGCAGTAAACATGTCCTTAAAAAGACTACATCAAGTAGCTCTATTCGTGACTTCCCTCTCTCTATATCTAGGAACAGGGCGACAGCATGTCTTTTTAATATTCCTTTATATAACCTTCCTTTATAAGACATGAAACTGATTCTCACTGTCCCCACGAAACTTTATGATCAGCGTTCAACAGACCGTCCTTATGCTCCACTATCCAGCCTCTAACTGTAATAGGCTTCCTCCCCATAATCCGCTCAACAAAATTATTCAAAGCCCATTGTTCCTCATTAGCCTGTTCGAACTTGAAGAAATTCCATAGTCGCTCCGCCTTTTGTCCCATCCTAGGGCCCCAGAACTCCATGAAACCCTCATAGCTTCCGTCAAAGGCGATTGACTCACCCAGCTCATCACTGAGAATTCCCGCCACTTCTTCAAAACTCAGCCAGTCATGGCCGTTATTCATGGTGTGAAATGCTCCTATGTGCTTAGCATTGTCTGAAAGAAACAAACGCCCGGCAACCTCGGCAGCGTCGCGCGGGTCAAGAAATGGCACACGATGCTCTGGCCAGATGAATTTCTTGTGCAGCAGGACGGGCTGGATCTGTAACCACAAATTATCGATGAAAGAAGCCCCGGAGTTGATGTAGGTAACCGGAAGGCCGCTTTCATCCAATATACGCTTCGCAATCGGATGTTCAACAGGCAGACTGCCGGGCCCCAAGTTTGCAGGCACGCGGTGAGGGTTGAACTCAGGAAATATCCCGAGAAAGCGGATGATATGAACTGCAGAGCCATCTTCCTTGAGGGCACTTGTGAGGTTCGTCATGGCACTAGTTTCCAACATGCCGCTGGACGATATGACGAAAACGCCTTCAATGCCCTTTACAGCAGCGGCGAGTGAAGAGGGATCCTCGTAGTCAGCCGCGAGAACCCGGGCGTTGGGGAATTTGTTCTGTAGTATTTTCTGCTTCTCGGGGTTTCTTGCGACGAGCGAGAGTCGGATATCAGGGGCTTCTCGTGTAAGAAATTCAGCTAGCGGTTGGCCGATGTGGCCAACAGCACCAAAGATCAAGATGCTTTTCGGAATTGACTTCTTGGTGCGATCCATGATGACCATCAGATAATTGTTTTGACGTCAGCGTTCCTTTGAGTATGTCGTAGCAGTGGATCAATCCTGCTGTGATGCTATACTTGAAGTAAGAAAGAAATCTATCTAGATGATGGCCAAGTAAATAGGTACTAAACTTGAGTTTCTTGATATAGGTGTCATAACTGAATACTTAACTGATGCCACCATTGTGTCGGAAGAACCGGAATTTATATTTATTTAATGCTACTGTAATAAGTTTATAAACTCTATTGTGCGGAATACAATTCCCCGGCACGGGAGAATACAATCCTCTGCCGCCGTTGGGAATACCGGCCGGACCGCTGACTAAATGCTTCCTAGTGGTCACGGTCTTGCGCATGAGGTGAAGGCTTACTTCAAGTCGAGTCTATTGGCAGAAACTACGTAGTGTTCCCACCAGGCCATAATTAGACCCGGCAAAACGCGGCAATGCCGTGATCAACTGAAAATCATAGAGCAAAACTCTAAATACCATGTCCGAAGCAGTGGAGTTCAAAGCGTTATCAAGACTGAAATGAATTATGCTCCATCATCCCTCTGAATCCCAAGTAACAGCCATATATTAAACAACAATTTTTATAGGGAAAGCTTTAGGTAGCGGCCTATGCTGGGTGAAGCGAACATCGTATTACCATCTGTATTGTGGGGTTGGGACCCCAGCCTATAGTGCAGGTAGGTAATAGTAACTCCATTTGAACCGATCACCAGTATTCACAGCCTAAAGCCCAACCTTACAGGCAGCAATCGACTGCCGGCGCATCCCCTCAGGTGGGTAGCACCCTGTACGGCTTAGCCCCATTATTCTTCCTTCTATAGAAGAATATGCGAGACTTGATGGAGCATGCAGGCTGATAGGAAAGCGGGAGCAGCTTATCTATGCTTACTATGCATATACATTTACCCCTCATCAAATCATATGATGACCTTCGAGACCGGCACGGCAATCAAGCACGTTAGTGTACGTAATTAGACCAGTTCTTTATATTCTCAACATTATTTGGATCCTAGCCAGCTAGATCATGGCTACAACAACTGCAGACAACAGTCCGCCATGGGCATCTGGTTGTCAGACCTGCAAGGCTATCTGGCTCCAATTCGCAGATCCTGAATCTGCGCCTGAGATCAATCTTGGAACAGATGGCGATTCTGCGTCGGGTATTGGTGGCCTCAAAGGCATATCCAAACCTCGACGGTTAAGCCAGAATGTCGTTCCTTTTGGGAAGGAGACCCTCATTCTTCGGAACACCTTCGCCATGGATGAGATGATTTTCTTTCCAACTCGGCTTCAGGCTTACTATCAGAGAGGTTGGACCTGTCAGCAATATGCGATGGCCAAGAGAAAGATTTTTGTTACCACGGGGTCCACTGGGTATGCTCATGTAGTCTGGCATGAGGAGCTAACTCTGTTTACTGAGATGAATAATGAGCTGAGTCCTCAGTCCAATATTGTCATGGCTGGATTCCCGGATGACGCATCTCTTTGCCGTTATTTTAATGAATTTAATCAGCGATCTTTGACTTTTGAGGAAGATGCTCTTCCAGCTCTGTCGGGTCTACTATCAATTTTCAGTCGCTCCTTCGAAGGTGGATTCCTTTATGGGATTCCAGAGATGTTCTTCGAGCATAGTCTCTGTTGGCGAGCAACGGGTGCGAAAGGCCTACGACGCCGCACCGCGTCAAGTAGACCTATCGAAAGTCGTTTTGAATATTCTGACCTTCCTTCGTGGTCGTGGCTAGGTTGGAAAGGTTCTGTCTATACGTGCAGCCAGACAGGAATCCGGGTTGATAGCAACTACACATGTGAAGAAGAATATGTTGAAGAAGCATTTCCTATTACTGAGTGGTACACAATCAGGATACCGACTGATCCGCCGGAGCAAAGGCGAAGAATTCGACCTACTTGGTTTGAGAAACGTGAGGGATATAAGGATTTCACCAAACCTTTGCCACCAGGGCGGAAGCGTGTACCAGCATCCGAAAATGAGCCCCGCCTCTACCCAGATGGCTGCAGCAAATATCTCTTCCAGCACGAATCTATGCTTCAGACATATGGAAGTCCTTGGGAGTGGTATTATCCATTCCCGGTGAGTGCGATCCAGGAATCAACACCTCCCTTCATGCCGGAGCAAACCCCGTATCTATTCTGTGAAACAGTCCAAGCCACACTGTCAGGATATCAGCAGGATTTTGATAAGCCATACTTTCTGTGGGACAACGAAGCAAAGTTTTGCGATAGACTTGGGAAGGTTATTGGAAAATTACACCTACCAAACAAGGAAACAAGGGATCGCTTTTCGGAGAATGTCAACGAAGGTGATATAGGGCTACAGGTTGACGTAGTAGCGGTGTGTAGATTAAAAGATCTTCAAAGACGTGGGATCGAGAGAAATGGGCGACACGACTCCCGATTTTTATGGAGGATTTATATCTTGTGCTCTGGGTTGAGTGGAAGGATGGTGTTGCATATCGAGTTGTAAGTGGGGAGGTGACAGCAGCGGAGTGGGAACGCTTAGATCTTCAGAAGGTTTCTCTTGTCCTTGGGTAAATCCTGAGCGAGGCTTGGAGAAGCGTGGCCCTACATGATGATAGTGTATCTGGATTCTAAACGTTCAAATCTTTGTATATATAGCTAAGTGAATAAAGTTCTTCCTGCTCCAGATTCCCCTTATAGTTATAATTTAAACACTTGCATTCACTACATGTGTTTGTAGCCTAAAGCTTAACCTTATAGGTAGGCCATAGTTAACTATATAATGTAAATACTTAGCTTATGTTTTTATGTAGGTCTTATGGGTGGCTATTTATGATTAAATAATTTTATAAATAATTTTAGTAAGCTGTAATTAAGTAAGCTGAGTAGATTAATTCTCCTTAAACTATTATAAAAACACTCTATTAACACACGTTTTTCAGACTTACCTACTCTGTTATCTCTTGTCTCTTTCATCGTCAGAACAGTGTTGACAGTGTACCTTGCAAAAGCGCAATCATCGGCTGCATAGATATGCTAAGACATCTGAAAGGGTAAACAATGGCATCATCTCGTTCAATGTCGACAAATAACATTCTTTGACCAAGCGCCCGATGTAGCGGGGTAGTGAGGTGAGGCCTGTGGGATAAACAGCAGGCATCAAACTCATCAATGGGGGGCGGCGAAGTGCGGCTGAATTCACGTGTTATCTAGCGCCCGTCTATTGTGGGGAGTTGAAAAGCCAATCTGACAATATTTGATCCATTCAGCAAAGATCAGCCCGCCCTGGTATACATCTTTGAGCGGCGGTGATGGAAAGTATCCTGCCAGCCCATCAGAACCTAGCTTTAGAAGGAAGAGTATACGAATGACTTTTGAAATAAAACCATGAGTAAACTGCCGTTAGTGCGGCTGATAACATAGACTTTTATTTCTAAGTATGAGCCCTGCTACGACAGGAGGAAGTGGCGTTGTATTCTTTCTTCCTATTTGCCAGCTGGCTAACAATGCAGGCGTCTTGCGGGCTTGATCAGACACCTGGATTGCCTGCACAATATCGTTTTATAAAGACACACCGCGCTTAGCATCAGTATTGGGAGTCAAGTGAACCACCTCTAGTGGCTACGTCTACGGCATATTCTTCGACCATTTATGGGCATAGTCTAGTATTTTGATAAGAAAGTTAAATTTTCTAGATCATAACATCTTTCTAGACGGCAAACCGTTTAATTTATTTATCAATTGGGACTTTCAGTTTGTTGACTTGATAAGTCTCGTTGAGATGTGATAAGAAGACAAACACAATCTGAAATATCGTCAGCAGTCAAGGCTCCTAAAAGGTCCTATTTTGGTGCAAATTGACTCGGGACGGGCCTATGAGACTACTGTTTATTTCCAACAGTGGCTAGGATGGTGTAGAAAAACATAAAGGACCGCGAATTCATGCCTAAGTACCTATTCTAGCCTCCATACTTTTTTAATTTTTTTTTAACAGAAAAGGATGACAGGTCAGCCCGCTCTTGGGAGTATTTGTTAGCGCCGTGGCGCTCATAATGATGGCTAGGATGGGGATGACCAGTGTTGGTTTGCCAACGCCCCCTCCATTACGCTCCATCATGCATGCAGCAGCATAATCAAGCCAGGGAAAGGCAGGCTGGGCGAAATTAAGGCGGTGTGTGATGTGACGTGGTCAGAAGTATAGGACTTTTGAGCATTGGCCCTAGGGTTAGGTGTGCTGGATGTGATTGGAGCTTGACAAGCGACTGGTACGCTTGAAGCTTTCCTACGTGCATACTCATTCTCTCTGATTCTTGCAGGCTCAATTTTCTTTTCAAGTAGAACATTCGGTCTTGACAATGAATGGCATGCACATAGGGAAAGCCGCAAACGCCGGTCACGTCAACATCGATAAACAGACTAATTACATCTACGAGACAGATGTAAGTGAGCTCTGGACACACAGTCTCTTCTTGTAGATACATCTGCGAGCGATATCTGATAGCGATTTAGGTAGAGAAGGACCCATGCCTCAAAGATCTTTATATCACCAACCCTCAAGCCGATAAGAAACGCATTGAACGCGAAAAGGCGGCCTGCTTAAAGACTGTTACAGCTGGATTCTATACAATGACAATTTTTTGCAATGGCGCGACGATCCAGAACAACATTTGCTCTGGGTCAAAGGCGACCCTGGGAAAGGCAAGACGATGCTTCTAGCTGGGCTTATTACAGAGCTAGAGAAAACGTCAGATGACGGTGTCTTTTACTTCTTCTGCCAAGCTGCACGGCCTTCCCACCGAACTGCATCAAACGTACTTCGCGGGGTCATTTGGCTATTCGTTAGCAAGCGGCCGAGCTTGATCTCCTATGTTAGCAGGGAATACGATCAAACTGGTTCAAATATCTTCACCGACCATAACGCTTGGTATGCACTGTCAGGGATACTTACCGCCATCCTCGAAGATGAGACATCTGCAGATTGTATCATCATTATTGATGCTTTGGACGAGTGCATCGAAGGTCGCGAGAAACTTATTAGTTACATCAGCCAGTGTTCAATCTCATGCAAAGCCAGATGGGTCATATCCAGCCGCAACTGGCCTGAGATAGAATCGCAGCTCGATGCAACGCAAAGTCAAGTTCGATTACATCTGGAACTCAACCACGCTTCGATCTCAAATGCTGTTATCAAATTGGTTGATAGCAAGATCGATCGGCTCAATTCAACGTATGATCAGCCTAACCGAGAGCGTATCCGCAAACAACTTCTTGATAACGCGAATGACACATTCCTTTGGGTTGCTTTGGTCTGCCAAGAACTGGAAAAGCCTGGAGTCAAACATTACCACAGTTCCAGCATCTTAAATCGCTTTCCCGCTGGACTGAACGAGCTATACGAAAGGATGATTGGTGATATCAATGATAGAGATATGAAGTGGTGTAGAGCTGTTCTTGCCGTGATAGCTGTTGCTCTGAGGCCGCTGAGTCTACAAGAGCTGGCCGCCGCTGACGGAAGTCTGACTGAGTGGGTTGAAGATAAGGAGACCATAGCGAGCTCGTTGTGTCTTGTGGCTCCCTCCTGACAATAAGAGGAGATACAGTGTACACTATTCATCAGTCCGTCAATGACTTCTTACGCACTACGCCTAAGATCTTACACTCGGGAATAGCACAGCAGCAACTCTCCATCTTCCTCAGCAGCATTAAGGTTATGCAGGATATGCTTCATCGCAATCTCTACGAACTCAAAGACAATTGTGCTTTGATCGACGACATACCAGTTTTGCCGAGTGCCCCTCTGACCATTGCTGCATATGCCTGCGTCTATTGGGTTGATCACTTCTGTGCATGGCCTCTGGCCGAAAACCAACACCAAACCAGTTTGTGTTATCATATGATAACTCAATTCTTGGAGAAGAAGTACCTCTACTGGCTTGAGGCTATGAGTCTTTTGCGGTGTACCTCAGAGGCACTTAAGGCGATGCAGGGACTGGAAGATAAGGTGGTGAGTAGTGATTTCTAGAGAGAATTGGATTCGCTGCTAACCCACGTTCAACAGGGTAGGGGTCCCGGCGAGCTGAAGCTTCTGGTCAAAGACGCTGTACGTTTCGCTTTTACGCACAGAGCCATCATGGATGTTGCTCCACTTCAACTCTATGATTCGGCTTTGATGTTCACTCCACAACTCAGCAAGGTCAAGAGATACTTTGACCAGGAAATCGACAAATCCATAGATGTATTCTCTCCAGACTTCCAACATTGGGACGCCTGTCTCCAGACTATTCCGGGTATAGCAAGTCATTACAACTACTAGGCCATTTGCGAATTTTCGCCTGATGGGCGACGAATTGCAATGATCAATAGCAACGACGACAGTATGCTCTTCATTGACGCTTCCACTGGTGAACTTGTCAATTCGATTGAATCTCCTGGAGGTCGCCAGAGCACATTTACATTCCACCCTAGCGGAGATTCACTAGTCACATTATCTGGTGACACAGAAGACCAACGGAAACTTTCTATCTGCTATCTGCCGAACGGGGAATACAGGAAATTTACAATTCACAAACATTACTGGTCAACCGTTCCATCCATCTCGCCAGACGGACAGTTACTTGCCCTAGCATCAGACTTCCAAGCCATCGACATTTGGGATTTGACGAGCCTAACAAAGGTCTACAGTTGCCATGTCACCTGTGTCAAATACACTGCCTGGATACATACCGTTTCGCATCCACAGGCTTTCCTAATTCTAGGATCTGCTGATATTTCTATCTGGGGCTTTGATACGAAACATCAAATGTTCAAGCTAATGTCACTAACGGGCATAAAATCTCCTGATGCTGTCACGGTCAGTCGTGATCGGACATGCTGTGCGGTAGCCCAAAAGAATGATCTCGTGTTATACTCCTGGGGGTCATTCATAACCGTTCAAAAAGTTGCGCGTTTCGACCGGTCCAAGGATGTGTATGATGCATCATGGGTAGGCGACGGTTTGACAGCCATTTGTGGTGACTTCGGCATCGAATTGTGGGATTTAGAAGCGGAGAAACTGGTAGCGCAGGTGTCGAGCGATTTTACTCGGACAATATGCTATGGAGGAAATCGGCAACTTGCTTCGCTCGGGTTTCAAAACGGCACTCTCAAGATCTGGAGCCTGGACGCAATCTTGAGCCATTCAGAACCTGTCACTCAACGATCTGCCAGCAGAGTCAAGGCGTTCATCGCATTACCAAGTGGCAAGGTCGCTGCCATCAGTAACAATGGAACACTCGACATGTTGAGCGTAGCATCCGATGGCAAATTCCACCATGTCCCCAAGACAGTTCCAAATATGCCCTCGGGTTCATTTTATATTCCTAGAACACTAGCATTTGGTCCTAGCGACTGCTTTGCTTTGGCCACCAATTGTGGTGCCATTCATATTTTCAATCTAGACCACCGTACCGGCCTCTACTATTGCGAGCGACGGATTGAAGAGCACCTGGCTGCTAAACGGGCTCGAAAAATGATGCTTTTCTGGGGAGAAGAGCAGATCATAACTTTTGATGATGATATCAATTTCTGGGATCTCAAGACAGGCAGATACCTACGGAAGGTATGTATCTCACATTCATTTGAATACTGCATATCCACCATTACAGCTGATAGCCGAATCGCTGGGGACATAAGCAGGTGTCATTTAGTGATATGGGACATCATGAGTGGAAAGGAAACGCAGTGTTTTGACCTATGCGTTTTACAACTCGATTTTGGAACGATTTTGAAAGTCTCCCTAGATTCAAGTGCTTTGATTGCGGTCTTTACACAGAGTTTTGTCCAGGGATTTATAGCCATTGGAAATGCGAAGAATGGTACCTGGATTCGGGTGTACTCTCTTGTGGATCACGTTACAACTCTGACCTTTGTAGCCCCCAAGCTACTCGATACGGGGTTTGGTGTCCTTGAATACGAAATGGAATGTGGTAGTTCTAGAGATATACCAAATGTGACTGCAGAAGATCACTGGGACCCACGTTACCTTAGGCTATCCTGTTCAAAGTCCGAAGCCTGGCTCATGAAAGGTTCCATGAGGATATTGTGGATTCCTCGCCAGGATATTGAACCAAGACGGTTCTCGATTCAGACAAACTTCGAGACAGGAAAATCAACAGTTATACTAATCCCCACCCAATAGTCTCGCTACAAGAATACCAGCGCCGATCGCATATAGTTGACGCTTGGCTGTTGACCTCACTATTGGGCCATGCCATCTTTCAGCTGCGGTCCAAGCACAAATGCTGCAGTAGTGTCTCGCAGATCTTTCCCGCCACTGACGTGACCCTAAAATGCATCACTTTGTAAGACGAGGACTTTTCACCGTTCGTAAATTTTCATTTCATCTTAATTTGTAATATACTCAATCTCTCAATTTTCTCATTGACACAACTGTAGCCGCCGCTGTTGAGATTAACGACGCAATGTTCTGCCAGGAACATCTCGCTGAAGTCGTCAGTGCACTATCTCCATTTAAAACCTATCAAAATGTCTAACATCTCCTCTATAGTGCGACGATTGCGGCTTCGATGGACGCGAGGAAAACGATAGCTTCTACGGAGTACGTCGCCATTTTTTTCTCCCCTAGGATATAAAAAAACTATTTACAAACCTCAGTCGCGATGTAGTTTGACCCCATAGATCGTGAAGCAATCGATGTAGATGCTTCCCTTAATGACGATGGCGCTTACGTCTGCAAGAAACACCACAGCTATAGTAAGTCATGACTGTCATCCCCAGAGAAAATGGAATTGTGACCAGAAGATGCAGCGTGCAATCAGTGTTTTGGTTGGAAGAAGAAGATCACGCGAGCGCGGACGGAGGCCAAAAAGGCTGGCAAGCATTAATAGTTAGTGGAGCGACAACTCCATCATATGTTTTCTAATGCCATCAATCTACCTCCTCGATCTTAACTCAAGTCTCCTTCTGAAAGCTACCAACTTAGGAACAATCTCACTCGCAAGTCTCCAGTTCAAATTCTCTTGATATGATGAAAACTTGAGCACCGACGTGACCCTAATACCGCGGTAGATACCCTCAGCATCATGCATCGCCATCGGCCAGAGATTCTCGAGAAACGCGCTTTGCATGACCAACAGAGCACCGAGCTCATCCCACAAGAGACTGCCTAGTATACGCAAATTTCCCTTGTAGTTTGGCGATTCGACGTTCTCTTCGCTGGTTGGTTTGTAGTTCGCGTCAACGGCGAGGACGAATTTCTCTTTACCTGGCTCTGGGTCGAGATATGATTTCATGGTTGCTTTGTCGATGGCGAGGAATACCCTGTCATGCACTGATTGATCTGAAAGGGTCTCGAAATGCCTGCATAGCTGTTAGCCTTTTTCCATGTCTTCGTCATTGAACTTACTTCTTGGCAGCTTCGATATCATCATCTGCAATATCCTTCTCTTGACCATCAATCCAATGAATCTTACACGCCTTGCGTATATCATTGATACCCACCGTCCCTCGTCCCCAATCAGAAATATCAGCCTCAAACTTAACCTTGAACAAATCCCACTTCTCAGGACTATACCCATGACACAGTCTATACGCCACAAAACCCAAACGTTTTTTGGAACTTCTTCGAGCGTATTCAATCCACGGCACAAAATCTGGATGATTCGGGAGCCCTCGTAGTTCTTCCCTAGCCATAGTCTGCGCGTCAATCTGACTAATCGCTGAGATGACCATACACGCTGGGTCACTCATCCTCCCGGAGTTTCGAAGCAGTCTAAAGTCCTCATGCTCCAGATGGCTGTACATCTCCTTCCGGTCAAGATACCTAACACGCTTGGTGTAGTCCGAGGCTCGCCATGATAAATTCGCGGACCAAGTGATTGTTTCTGTGCGGAAGCCACCGCCATGAGCTTCTGTAAGACAATCGTCCTCTTTAGCTGGGAGACTATCGCCTTTGTACCCATCCGTGGGCATCATTATGGTGTAATCAGCTTGAGATGTGTTTTCGGCAAGATCGTGGAGCTTGTTTGTCAGCTCCCATTGCTTATCGCTGTAGTGATCCGGATGATCGGGTTGGTGCAGTGCAAGTTCTTGTACAATTGACTCTCGTATGCGATCAATGTGCTCGATGATCCAATGGTGCGCATTCTCGCAGATAGAGTCGTATTGCCCTCTGATGAATTCGTACCAGAGACCAGTGACTGATACGTGCTCATATACACCGTCCTCTGCTTCCGCTTTCCTCTTGGCGTTGATGGCCTGCTCAAACACCTTGAGATGGTCCCATATCAGGTTGTAAGTTTTTCGCAAAGCTGCCTTGGTGCGCTTTGTGTTCAGGTAGATAAAGACATTGATAACCGCAACAAAGTAACGACAAGCTTCAGGGAATCTGTCTGGATGATCAAGCACCAACTCTTGCCATCGTCTCTCAGATATCGGTGGTATCCCTTCCCAAAGCCGCGACTTCATAGCATGAAGCTCTTTGGCAATCGGCCAGAGTCTCGAACTGTCTTCATACGAACCAATTCGGATACCTATCCATTCCCCCGTCGATCTCGCTTGTCGATTAAGTGGAGCAGGCGCCCATTCCGAAGCAGGTCTAGTCAAGTTCTTGACCTCTTCAACAGTCAGCAGAGGACGAGACGTTTTTCGATCCCCAGGTAATCCTCCATTCATGAGAAATTCAAAGAAGTGAGGAATTGTCTGAGGTTCCATGATACGATCCGTGATCCACAATTGATGCTTCTTCCCAGGTTGTGGACCAAAGACTAAATGGCTGATGTCTGTAGGGCTGTTTTTCCGTTTGATCCGCGCTTGACGGAGATGAGGCGTGGCTGGTGTCCCGTTCTGGGTCAGAGCCATATCTAGCTGCAGCATTCGGTCGCTTATACCCGACATTGTTGCGATTTATATTGGGAAATTTTGGTTTTCTGTAGTGAACTGGTAAGAAAATGGATGTCGTCAAGTGAGGTGATCGTGGAAAAGGGGAAGACTTTTTAAAGTAACTCGTAGCGAGGTGATGGTTCGCTGGCGTTAAAAAACCGGCCCAATTATTTCGGGCACAGTTAGGCAGCCGGTGGGCAAATCATACGGTGAATTCACTGCTGGGCCAATCATACAAGTCAATTCGGAAGGGAACTAACTCAAAGTGTGTTAGAGCCGCGACAACCAACACTGTTGGTTCTATCAACGTTGTTGTCGTTACCAAGTGATGTTTATATATGACTCAACTTAAGAGGGGACGGTGAAATTCAATCGTAAACATATCTCAAGTACCTAATTTTGTCAAATTTTGCATCCAAAGAGCCTTTTCGTTTCACCTTATTGGTCCGTTGAAGTCAATGGTAAACAATTAAAGTCTTTTGCGCTGTTTATGGTGCCAGGAAGTCTCCGAGTCAAATGCCCTTGATAAGTTGCTTCAAGCTGAGTTACCAGAGAAATTCCCTTCATTGAAGTAATCTACTACATGAGAAGCGAGGGTAAATGCTCGGCAGAGTTAGTTGAAGGGTGATGAGAAAGACTAACGAAAATGAAGGCTACCCGGTACTTGTCCTGCATGAAAAACAAATCTATGATATTAAACCAATAAAGCCCGCTAAATAATGAGTCTATATACAATAAAAAAAAACAAATCCGTGTACGAATTATTTAAGCCTTTGGCTTGATTGACTGAGGATTGCGGAAGATGTTCTTGGGGTCGTACTTTGCTTTGATCGACTCCAACTTGGCAAGGTTACTACCCCAGTACATCTCAGTAGCTCTGTCACCCTTGAGCTGCGAGTCAGGGTAATTGACATACATACCCCAAGTACCCGCCTTCAGGGTATTTGAGATACTCTGTCGCAGACCCTTGATCAAGTTGAAGCCATCAGAAGGATACTTCTGGTTCTGAGCAACGCTATCGTAGAACTGGAAGAGAAGAAGCGCGTCGCGATGGACATAAGCTGTATCGGTAGGCTTGTGCTTGGAGATGGCCGAGTATTTGCCGCCAGAGATGTCCATCTGCAACCACCACGAGTGACTGCTGCTTTGACCTGTGGTGGAGATGTAGTCGACGAAGGACTTGAATTGAGAGAGAGTCAGCTCAGGTGCTTGCAGACTGCTGGCGTAGAAGTTGTCATGCTGCAAGTTGTTAGCGACGAACCACCATTATGGGAAGGGAGATAGACTTACAGCATCGTATGAAGCACTGGTGGGGTTGACATCGACATTAGCACCAGCATAGTGAGTAACAAGCTGAATCCAATCAACAGTCGTCGCGCTGACTTGCACATTAAATTTGGTAAGCAGCGGCTGAAGAGCCTTCTTGAGCTCAGCCTCCGTACCAACATAAGCACCGTCAACACTGTATCCGCTCTTGGAGATAAACATCTGCATCGTGATTTCCGCAGGCATCGTCTTTCCAAACTCCTGGAAATCCAGCAGATTCTGAGGAGCAGTTTGTTGGTTCCAGTTCAAACCACCAATATCGAAGTAGGTAATCTGTTCAGGTGCAGCGAAGGTGTCGAACTCGAGCTCAGCGACGACACCGAAAGAAGCACCGGCGCCGCGAATGGCCCAGAATAAATCGGAGTTCTCGGTCTTGGAGCAGTGAACCACTTTTCCGGTGGGGAGAACAACAGTAGCGCCCTTCATCAAGTCCAGCGTGAGACCGTACTTGCGCGCGACCATTCCGTAGCCGCCGTGCAAGGCGTGACCACCGATACCAACACCAGGACAAGTTCCATGAGAAAGAGCTCGCTTTCCCTGGTTCCAGAGCTCAGTAGCGACGTGACCAAGCCTAGCGCCAGGTTGGATCTTTGCGGTTCCATCTTTGGCTAGCTTGACGCTGTATAAGCGGTCCAGCTCAATCATGAGATGGCCGTCTTCTCCACCGAAGCCAAGGGATGTATAGCTGTGGCCACCACTCTTGGCATTAACTGCGACGCCGTGTTTTGAGCCGCAAGCGACAGCGGCGGAGATTTGAGCTACAGTCGTGGGGACCGCGATGGCGACGGGTTCGAATTGAAGGCGCAGATTGTAAGCGGTGCCGTCTTCGGTCCATGTTTGCGTGCCCTTGGTGTCGACTGGGACTTTTGCTTGGACAAGACAGCTATTCACAGCCTCTCGTTTCGTCGGCACAGCTAATGATTGTGAAGCACTGGCCACGAGGCCGATGACCAAACATTGCAGTGTATTGAGATGCATTGTGAACAATTGAGAAGAATAGAAGGGCGATGGAAGGATGAATGGAATGAGATGAAACAAAAGGGATGGGACAGTTATTAAATGTTATTAAATGCATCAACTGCCATGGCCACCCTCGCACTCGCATGATCCACAGATCGACGCGTTACGAACTGACATTAAAGCCCAATACGACATGAACTAAAGTAAAAACTACGTTGCGGATCTAACATCAGTGGTCCTCGCTGTCCCCGGGTGCAGAATAGACATTACACTATCCCTGCATCGTAACAATAGGTAAAATTACGAACTCTAAGCCGCTAAAGCAATGCGCTTTCTTACAGCGACACCAACTGCCGCTCAACACTAACTAAATCCATGAACTGCAGAGGAAACTTTGATCGAAAATGCAACGTTGATAAAAAAGAGTCCCGGGCAAAACTGAGCTAGTGGCGTTGATTCTCGTGATTCCAAGCCTCAAAGTGCCGATCTACCGGGTAGCATACAAAGTGGACTCTCTATAATTAGTAGCTGGCAAATCACGGACCGGTCTAAGCGTGGACCATGATGTCACGGCTTGACTAGCTTGGACCTAGAGGTACCCTTTATGGAAACGTTTATGGGGTTGGAATGATGGCTGCTGACGGCGCGAAAGGGATTGCCGATTCTGTGGCGGGCTTTTCGGGAAACACGAGGTGTCCGATGCACTAATCTAAATTGGAGTTGCCTCTACAGCTTATGATGTGGGGTTTATGAAAGTGCCAATGAGGTTATTGTTGACTAGAACATCGACACTGTGAGCTCGCGGTTAATATGATGTAGAATTACTGGCTCAAGCCTTGACGCATCATCTCAGCGGAGCCCCGTCTTCGCCAGGGCCAGAGTGGTGGTGCATCCTGGAGTCTGTTTGCTCCATGTCCATCAAATGGCTGCTCAAAGACATGGTGATTCACATGATGGGGCTCCTGAGTGATGAACTGATACGCTGATCAGAAATTATCCGCATTCAAGATCAGAAGTCAGAGCTGTGCATAACGAGTCAAGGACTCTGACAATAGTCAAAGCCAGCAACGCGAAAATGCATCACTTGCATACTGGCCTGCGTTAACCATTGTGATGCGGTAGTAAAAGTGACACCTCGCCTTGCTCTCTAGGGAATTTTCGAGCCATTCACGATGACTACAAGTTGCGCGTTGCTCGTTCATGACAGCCAACAGTATTGAATGGCACATCAATCCAGTCATGTTCACTCTCAGAAGACTTATTGTGACTCTGAAACCCAGTTTCCTTACGTTGATGGACAGAGAGTGACAGCAAAAGTCGCGTTCGAATCGGCCATGTGAATCAGCAAAATGCAAGTCAAGCAGGCTATAATAGCTGGTGGAGTACGTACTACGGGCTGTCCTACAAACAATCATACAAGCAATCATACGAGCTATCCTCCAGACCAATGCATTCAACAATACCGCCTTACTCGCCAGTACAACCATACCAAGATGCCGCGCTTAAAGAAGTTTGAAAATAAGAGAGAGATCCTCGCAGAGATCCGTATCACCGAAACTAGCATAGAGACGGTAACACAGTTGATCAAGAATGAGAATTGGGAAGCTACAGTGGAAAGCACCAAAAGGCTGGGTGCCGGGTGCATAGTGGCCTCAGGCCCTATGGAATACGACAATACCCGGAAGGCCATGGCTCAGCAGCAATGTGACGAATATTGGGATAAGGAACAGTGTGCATTGAAACGCAAAGAGAGACGCGAGAGGGAACTCAAGGAGCTGAAGAAGAGGTTGGAACAGCTTCAAGGCTTTAGAGACAAGTGGCAAGGTGCAGACTAGGCGATGGAACATATTAAAAGGGCGATTCACTTGCGGTACTATATGCAGGACCTTTACGAGAGGCGAGAATTCGGAATACTAGAAATGGTATAGCAAGTCAAGACCTTTGCATGCACCAACCCCCCGCCTTCGGTGAGTGAAGCCATGAGGTATAAAATTCGTCCTTTGATTAATGCCATGCGGACGCGATCTACAGAAGCAGTCCTGTGCTTCAGTCTTGTCAGTGCTTCAAAGCACACTGGGAAAGTTCAAGTTACCGGACAGGTATTGAGTTACTTAGAACTGCTCATGTGCAGAATTCATCATCGTCTGCAGTTAACGGGACTCGGTGAACAGGGGCAATTTATATATAAATACTTTCAATTGAGACTAGTGTAATAAGCAAAGTGTGACTAGTAGATCATGATACAAGGTCTAGTTTGTAAGCTAGATATGCGATTAGTTATCAATGCTTGTGGCCGAGAGCTATATTAGCACAAAGAACTTGGTGTGTAGCAGTAGCTTCACTGATTCTATTTGGGGTACCATGGCACCAACGATGGATCCCTGGATTGTGTTTGCACAAGCAATATCTGATCCTAAATATCAGTCAGTCAGTGAAATGCCACGCCAGCAGGTTATAAAAAGGTCGCAAGCTCGGTATTGAAACTACCTCCTGTAAAGACCAGCCAAAGAACTAAAACATTTCAACTAATTGATAATATATTCACAACAGCATGGCACCTACAAAGACAGATATCGCATTGGAGCTTGTTCGCGTGAGAAGCGATATATCCTTCACTGAGAAAGAAATAAACGATATAAAGTGGGAAATAACTCAGGTGCAAACGAAAAAGGCCGCTGCCCAAGCGATAGTACTTGGAAACTACACGCTTGATCGGATTGCCGTGGCTGAACAGCAATATCTAGAATTTATCGAAAATGAGAACGCTCTACAATCTCAGCAAAACAGGAGCAGACGGGAATTGGAGAGACTGAGAACAAAGGAGACAAGGCTTGAGAATGAACTACGAGCGTAATAGGTCATTGAAGATGTTCAAAGGGCTATTGCAATAGTGTAGGATCTACTACCCCCTGAGAAAGTTACGCTTTAGGTAAATATAGGTAGTACAGACCTTAAGTTTACTACATTTACATCTAATACTTCCTTCTTAATAAATAAAGGAATAGGGTACAGGAAGTGTGCCCTCGTGAAGCCAAGTAGTAATAACAACATGAGTGACCCGATTATCGCCCAGTAGTTAAGAATCTGCAGAACAAATATCAGGCGAAGATAGCCGCTCTCAACATCAGATACAGTCAGTATGAGCCATCTCCTGCAGCCACTTATTGTTGAGATCTTATATTAGCATAAAGAACTTAGTGTATAGCTGTAGCTTCACTGCTCCTGTTCACGGTACATCATGACACCAACAGATAATTTGGAGATAGTGTTCGTAAAAGCAACATCTTATTCTGGCTTATCAGTCAGTGAAATGCCAGGCCAGGAAGCTATAAAAGACGCCCCAAGATGGGTACTCAAACTACCTCCTGTAAAGCAACCTAACTAGATAACTATAGCCACAGAGCTACACCTTTTTTACCACCTAGTAATATATCTGCAACAACATGCCTCGAACTAGGGCATACATCCAGGGGCAGATTTTTGCCGTCAAATCCGAAATCAGCACGACTGAAAAGGACCTAAACGATGTGAATTGGGAAATACTGCAGATGCAAGCAAAAGTGTCCGCTGCCAGTGCGATAAGCACTTCCCCAAGCTTTGACGCTGACCAGACATCCGTGGCTCGGCAACAACGTCAGGAGTTTCTCCGTCAACTGGTGGAACTAGAAATCAAGCGAGACAGACTGAAGATGGACTTGGTGAGAAAGAATGCGAAGGTTGCATGTCTTGAGAGAGAATTACAATCAGCGAATTAGACGGTTGATCATTTGGAGGTACGTTATTTACTGCTTCTCGTGAAAGTTGAGCTTCAGGCAAATATAAGTTATTTGGAGCATGAGTTTGCCACGCTTGCATGCTTTATTTCCTTCTTGATAAATGAAGGAATTGTCTCTTGGTAAAGCCAAGTAGTAACAATGGCATGAGTGACCTAATCGCGTTATTTCAACATCGAAAAGGAGCATGAGAAGCAGTTCAGCTCCCCAGTATCCAAAATTCATGTCGAGATAACTTCATCTTTCAAGGTAAGATTATGATGCATCGCGCCAAGACTTCAAGCATCAGGGACATTGGCTATCGATTGGCTTCAGCACATGAAGCCATCTCGAGGCCCTGAATAAGACTGAGAATGAAGCAAATGCTGTGGTATAACGAGGCACAACCTTTGGTGAAAAGCTATTAGTTGCATAATGACAATTGACCCATGAATAATTACTTGGGACGAGATGTTAGGTAAGTCTAGTTCCTTATTTAGTTTCAGCCATTCACTAACAACACTGACCTTGACAATACGCTCAATCAGGGTGTTGGCCAGGCCCTACGGTTGCGTGGGACAAACTAAAACTCATGGAATGTGTGATTGTGTTGAATTCCAACACTTGCCAATTTCTACAACTTGGAACTAACGAAGTGTGTGCCTCAGTAGACTCACTGCTTTTGCTTCTGCGAGAGCTATAACGTATGTAGTGTCAGCGAGAGTGATATTCCAGCCTGACATGCCGGTCAGTGAAATGCTAGGACATCATACTATAAATATACCCTGAGGTCAGTATCTCAACAATTTCCCGCAAAGTGAATTATCCAAAGAAGTACCACCTTTTCCACCACTTGACAGTACATTTACCACACTATGCCCTCTAAAGCAGTGATCGAGGCAGAGCTCGAAATGCTCAGAGCAACTATGGAGCGGGTGCAAATCAACCACGATACCACCAGGTGTGAAATACAAGACCTAATACAGAAAAGGAGAGAGGCGCAGAGAATAATGAGCGGAGGCAGTAGTCAGGCCGAAAGGGATTCGGCACAAAGGGAGCATGATCGGCTGTGTGCGGCGATTACAAGGCTCTGCAATCAGCAAGAGCAGCGGACTGAGGAGTCACAGAGGTATAGAGACAGGGAGAGGGATTTGTTGAGGGATCTGCGCATAGCGTTTTGGTGATACCCTGAAATGATGGGGTAGCAAGCACAGAAAGCCTAACTACAGATTCCTTTAGAAGGGTTGATGCTTTCAAGGTTTCTACTGCCTTTTGGTTCCAAGAATGATTCGCGCGGTAAATGGATGAAATCATAGGTGTTAGACTTTGAGACAACACTGTTGTGTTTAGATGTTTCAGAGAGTTTTACCCGCTTTGATGGAAAAGCGAAAAGGGGATCGTGGTTATTCTTGAGTAGATATCAGTCATGAATTCGACATCTCGCTCTTGATCGCCGTCACTGTCAACAGGAATGGGGATATGAGCACTGATACGGCGGTGAACCGCTTATAACAGAGATTGTGAATGAACCTCGAGTGTCGAGCTACAAGGACATACCATGGAAGAATGACAGTGAACACTAAATCATATGTTTGGTCGGAATTAAAGGCTCTGATGCCGATAATCAGCTACTAATCTAATTCGGAAACGTCGATAGCACGAATCACAACCGAGCGAACGATGAGAATCAGTGTGAAGCAAGGCCTGGATACTCATGGAAATAAAGAGAAGCTTCTGAGGTTCCCGTGCAAGCTGAGGTTTGATGGTTATCTGAAGAATGAAGTCATGAGATGTTCGGTGAGGCATTGGGCTTCACATGGCCACCTTGGCGATTAAATTGGGAGACTCGATGTATATTTTGTTGAATCTAACGAATAGATACACGCGGAGGGGGAAATATTGTCGGCATCGAGCGACGACGATCTGCCAGATATGAACCATGATCATGAGGCGGGCGGTTGTTCATATTTGGCAAGCGAATTGGAAGCGGCCGATCATCTTGGGATCACTTCTCACAAGATAAGGAATCGAATCTTACTCCATCGCGAGATCAGAGGATACTATGCCATGGTTCTGCAGTTTTCAAGCGGTCGTGGTCCGTAAAGAAGATACCTATTGATTCAATTCATGTCCTGAATTTTAAATCAGATACAAGGCACTAAGCCGAAGGGAGACGTTTTAGATCTTATCTTCTCTATCAGCGCCACTTACGACATTGTTTTAATTTGAGGCTTAGCGTAGGCGCTTATTCCCAGCTCGATTCCCTTCATTCTTGTCGAAACGATTCACTTCGCAAATCCAACTCTTCAATTTGTAACTATGGAGTCGCCGTAAGATATCGTCCTCTCGACACCTGGATACTACGGCCCAGGCTCTATAACAGCCTGGTACTGCATTGTAGCAGCCACAGCTATATCATGGATCTGTAATCCAGCCCATCGGTTCCAACCAACATCGGACTTCATGGCGGCTATTTTATACCCTTTCATCGCAATGGTACATTTCGCTATACAGTTATGGAACTTCCCCTCCGGCAAGACGCAGTATCTCAGAGCCAACCTGATGCATATTATTATCGGAAATGGACCCGAGGGCCCTGTTTTAGACAGATATGATTATCAGTACAAGAACCAAGTGCTTTTCGACAAACCCGGTCCTGACATGTTCGAAATCTTCCCACGCGTCGTCACTGTCGATGCAGCTTTGCGCATTAACGATAATTGCTTTTGGCTTTGCTTGATCGCGCTGGGGTTTCTCCTAGTCGAGCAAAGGAAAAACTGGACAGAACAACAGCTCAAAGGATTCAACCGCGTTGAAAAGTGCCTCCTTGTCGGGGTTCTGTTACCTATAATGAACGGAATATTTCTACTTATCGTTTGTGACGATGCTCGTGCCTTTTGGATCTTTTTAGAATCTACTCTGTTCAGGTTCATGGCGGTAACTATGGGTATGTGCCCAGTTATGGTGGCATTCTTTATATATCTGCCACTATCGACTGGGGATATTTCGTTCTTGGGGATACTGCCCGAAACCAGATCCATGAAACACTTTCCTATGGAGCTCACTGTGAACCTGTTTAATTGGATTTGTAGAATTCGGCTACTGCACTTCGGGCTTGGGATTCTCTATCTTGCCTTAATTGGTATCTTGGCGGTGGGCTCAGCAAACACTTTGAGACAGGTATATCCAATTCAACTGTTTATTCCGGCTGTGGATATTACAATTTTTGAAATGGAGCAAGTAGCGAGCTTGCTTGGGGGTTTGGTGGTCTTGTTTTATAACATTCACTCAATTTACTAACCGCGTTAGATGCTACGAATTCAAATATTCGTAGCATATTAGACAGTTCTAAATCTCGAGTCATGCATTCAATCGTGAACCCAATAACTATTCCATGTCTTCTGCCACCGTAGCACGGACCTTAAGTCCAAAATCGCGAAATAGAGCGTAGCTCTCCGACCGCATGGGACTGAGAGGTTCAGTAAGCTGAAAGTCAAATGCCCGCAGTAGCTATACCATCACAAGTCAGCAAGAATTACGAGCTTGGGATAAACCCTGTTGGGAAGCAAACCTCAAAGTAGACTTTTTGCAGCTCCATGAACGCCAGCGGCTTACCAGCACACATCCATCGGCCGTGCCCAAAGTTCATTTCGACGTTGCGGCGCATCTCAGCGAGATCGGAGGGTGAGAGACCGATAAAGCGTTCTGGTCGGAAGACATCGGCGTCTGGGCCAAAGAGGGCTTTTGAACCTAGGATAGCGGAGAAGTTGATCGCGATGGATGTGCCTCCTGGAATAAAGTACCCGTTGATGATGTCGCCTCCAGCTGGTACCTCTTTGGCTTGCTGCCCTGTTGTCACTGGTCGCATGCGAAGACCTTCATATATAACTGCCTTGCGACGGGAAGTCAAGTGTCAGTATTACAAATGAAGTGAAACAAGCTAAAATGGACTCACTTGGAGATAAGGTAACTCGCGTGCTTGAGCAGCAGTAATTGGACTTGAAGCCCTTCCCTCACGAATAGCACCTCGAATCTCCTCCTTGAGCTTGCGATAGGCCCGGGGACAAGACATGAGGTAGAAAAGAGTGACACGCATAGCTGAAGCTGTGGTATCGGACCCTGCGACAAACATGAAGAGCGTCTCGGATTGAGCGTTGCCTTCTGATAAACCGTGGACTTTGAACGAGCTCTGATGGCAGAAGACATCAATAATCGTTCAATAAAGGTGATAAATGGGGGAAAGTGAGACACACCAGCATATCTGTCTTTTCTGTCTGATCTTGGCTATAGCGCTGTCGGACATTGTCATTCGTAACTCTGAGCGCGACGAGTTAGTCCAAGGATGTTCCAGCGAATTCCCTGACGATCGGAAGAAGGGCAACTTGCTTCATTAGCGGGCCAATCCCATGAGTATCAGACTCTCGTGGTCCAAAATACTTGAGAAACGTGGTCGAATACATTATGGCTCGGATCCACGGCACATCACTCGTCAGCGCCATCAAAGGCATATGCTCGTCCAAGCCCTCATAGAACCTATAGGGGTCCGAGTCAGAAGCGCAGCAACCAAACTCCATACCGAGCGCCACTTTGGAAATGACGTCGAGGGTGAAATACGACAAGACGTTCAAAAGAGGCAGGATACGGAATACATCAGACGCAGGATCTGAGAGATACTGGCGACGAATCAAGGATATCAGGTTGTTGACCTGCTGATCCACAGCGCCCTCGAGATTGGGCGTGTCACGACCACTATACGCAGGCGCCAACCTTGCTTTTGCGCGATCATGTTGGCGCGGATCTCTTACTGCAAACATAGTCTCGTGATACGGGTTGAAGCGCACGCCTTCGACCCAAGACGATTTGCCATATGCGCTCTTTGTCGCCGACATGCGCTTGACGAGCTCAACATCTGAAGTAAGCAGAACCTCTGGCCCGATCCTGACAAGTGAGCCGTATTTCTCGTCAAGGGCAACGAATATGTGATGTTGTTTACCACTGTAGGCAATCCAGCCGTTCCATATGTAGCTGAGTCCTGCGAACCAGGGGCCTGGAACGTGTCGGAGGCGATACCATGCTAGAAAAGTTGTGGTGAGCCACCAGGATGATAGTAAGAAGAAAGCGGCTATGCCGATGCCAACGAAGTTCGGGAGGTCTGATAGATGAGATAAAGTCATCTCTACGAGTAGGCTTCTGTTAAATACTGACTGGGCTGTCCCTTAACCGATATGTAGGGTGAGAAAACGTTGGGGGGTTTGAATGGGGATCCAAGTGGGATCATAAACGCATTTTCAAATCAGGCTACGAGTGTACATATCCTCACACACATTTCAGAAGCAGTGTTTGATAACTGTTCTTTCGTTCTGTATTTAGCCGGTTGGTAGTAAAAGACAGCCATGTCTACCTTTACAGCGGCGCGCATATGCAGTTGCTTTTTCACGCTTATGCGTTAAATTACAGATTGGCATAAATACGACCATATTGGAAAGCCAAGAGCCAATGATTAACCTCGTATTTATCATATCCGTTTGCGAACGTATCACTTGACTTTTTGTCTCTTCTGGGTCTGCAGGTAAGGAAGTCACATGCTTTGGGTGCATATATCAACGTCATACATCCCGGAGCAAAACCCCAAAAAGCACTTGTTGGTGGCTGTTTCTCAAGCCCTTTCAATGTAGAAGGCCTCAAAATTGGTGCTACAGGTTCAAATGCAACAAGCTGGATCGGAAACAGTGGCAGCGAAATTCTGGAAGAATTACACTCCAGTTTGCTTCTTATCTAATTCGCGGCCGCATTAAGGAGGAACAAGACGAGTACTGGGATGTATTTGATAGGGAGACTGGATGGATATCCTAGTGAAGATTAGTGACCGATGAATCCATGTTGAGGCAAAGATCAGCATGTTCTTGACAACGTGCGGCAAATGGTATCCCTGTTATCTGCCTTCCGGGATAATGTTATCCGCAGGCAATAATTCTTGTACCAGCTAATCAACCCCACCAATGTGAAGCCCCCAGCATCATAGATCTGGCGTTCTCTGTGTAACTTGATCTATACTGCCTCATTTCCACGGATGTTCGCAAATTGGTTCACATCAGGGTGACACTATACCCTAAAGACATCCATCGCTGTCTTTGATCTCCACTGTATCTGTCCTATGGGGCCAGAGTGTATCGGTCCGGGAGGCTATTCTTGCATGAGGTAGAAGGGGCAATATTCCAGAAATGTTCGGCTTGATTTAACCGAGTGCTGAAGTGGTATTTCCGTCGCATTTTCCCCTCTCAAAATGGTGATTCAAGTTCCGAGGAGAATATCTCCATCTAAAGTGTCACGCTTTTAGTGAATCCAGAAGGTTGCCTATCAATGACGGTCGTCTCTAGCATTACTATCCGTGCATTGGGAGAACGTTGTAGCCTTGTGATTCGGAGCATTTGTGAAGCAGGACTTGCTACACGAGCCCTAATTTGGCATCACGCACAGTCGGTCCAAGCTCGACCCATATAAGCCCGTGAGCCAAAATAGCTGAAACAAGGCCATGGGTCCGGGAGCTTGTGGGTAGAGGCCACTACTTTGCTGATGTTAAGGTGCTGACTCTGAAAATTTGAAGGTAATTTTGATAAAGTCACCTTATCGAAGATTATACAGTTGCAGAAAATTGAACTTATGGTATAAACTTGCTAAAATTTAGATCATCATCCTGTAAACAGAGCTTCGTTTCAACAGGCTGTACTTGAACCATCTCCAGTAAATGTCATTACGTATGTGGATACTCAGTGCTGATAGCCGGGAAATTTCTAAAGATAGCAGGCCTTAAAGGAAGCCTAATAGACAGCAACTCGGAATTAAACGAAGTCCCATAGCGTATCTCTCGTATTCACTATCGACTAGCAAGAGAGTTTGCCGATCAGCACGGAGTATCATACAAAGGCAGGATACAGATATATAAGCATAACAATACAAGTGCCCATAGGTTGATTATCTTTTCATAAGTCACTCACTATTTCCAATCGCTTACCACTTTTGAACATATTCTTTCGTTCTTTTGAGAAGCTATCGCCAGTATGCGTTTTCTCTCTCTTACCTTTCCCGCTGTTTGCGCAGCGGCTGCAGTCTCCAAGTGCGAGAACCTTACCAAGCGTGTCGAATGGCGTAAATTGGATGATGCTGCCCGTCAACAGTACACCGACGCTGTTCTGTGCCTCTCAACCAAGCCATCCCGTCTCGGATTGAACACAACTCTTTATGAGATTTCCCTACGTTCACGCTCATTTGGATAAGCAGAGTATGTTGAAGTCGTTTCTTCACTAATACAAGATAGTGTGCTGATAATAAACGGTGTCCAGTCCACGCCGTTGCTTCGTTCCTCCCTTGGCACCGATACTTTCTGCACGTCTATGAGGGCGCCCTCAAGGAATGCGGCTACAAAGGAGTCATGCCGTGAGTTCCCCCTCCCATTGAAACTCACCGCGATGAATATAATGACGTCAACGCTTGGGTACTGGGACTGGTCCCTCGATGCCGACGACACGCCAAAGTCCACAATCTGGGACCCCAAGACAGGCTTCGGCGGTAATGGGAGCCCTAACAAGACCGAGTCTATTTACGATGGGCGTGCTGTCAGAAAGTGTCTCAATAATGGACCTTTCAAGGATCTAATCCCTGCCTACCTGACCACCGAATACGATCCTCATTGTCTGTCGCGAAATTGGAACGATGGAAGTAAAAATGTTGGGAACATGTTGTCTAAGAACTACAATAAGGAGGCAGTTGCCAAGGTTCAGGAGGTCAAGGACTACGATCATTATCGTCAGAAGTTGGAGGCTGGTCCTCATGGTGCTATCCATAGTGCGATCGGTGGTGATATGATTCCCAACACTTCCCCTAATGGTAAGTCCTGTGCCCCCATTTCAGCATTCCGAAAATTCATTGCCAACATATTAGATCCCATCTTTTTCCTTCACCACACCCAGATCGATCGCCTCTGGTCGCTCTGGCAGGAAGAGGAGCCTAAAACTCGCACCATGGAGTTTGCTGGCTACAAGACTCAGGATCATTTTGACGGAACCAAGCCTCCTCCTGCTTCACTCGATGATACACTCCTCATGAACGGCTTGGCTGATGGCTTGAAGGTCAAAGACTTGATGAGCACACAGAGCTCGCTTCTCTGCTACTCATATTAGGTGCATAATTAGAAAGTTTGGGTGAAGGGGTCAGCTGTCATTGTTTAGCCCTGCTGTACTGGTCTTGGCCGTTGCGTGTAGACTTGGACTTTAATCCGGGATTCACCCAATTCTCTGTACGGGGAATGGTTTGTTTTTTCGTGGTATTGCCACACAATAGCGATTAAAATATATATGAATCGTGAGCAATGAAGTTGCGCAAATGTTACAAAGCAATAGTGTCAGTAAAGACTGTTTGCTGTTTTTGAGCTTCAGAGCTTAGATCAGCATGGATAACTTAGGTAATTAGGACTCGGGGATATCGAAAGATGTTGCGAATAACAAACGACGAGAAAAGGATTAAGTTACCGCTCACTGCAGGCTGAAGTCAGATAAACAGCGTGGCGATTGATGATTTGAGATAATGCTTGAGACACCAGCGGTTGGGAAACAAGTTAGTGACATTTACGTTGGAAGCGTGCCGATACCCAGCAAAGTTATACGAACCAGATTCAATTTAGCTACCTGAACTATCTGGTCCGCTACATACGTTTTCCAAAACTGTCTCGCAAAGTCAACCCTAAGGGACTTCCAGACGCATCCTGCATAATCAGGCACAAAGAAGTTACTCAACCAGCTACCATAGAACCTCTTCCTCGCCATTTTCGGGTATTTCGTCGACCTAGTAATGTCAGCAACGTATAGTTTCAGCTTGTAATTTTGGTAGCTACTTACATCCATGGGAGACAAATTAATTCTTGTCCTCTGATGTTGGCCCAAGGGTCCAGCGGCTGCGTCATCAAGGCGTGCACTTTATGAACTAGAGGACTGTGATGTAGGTCTGACATTGGAAGACACAGTGTCAGCCATTGGCCCCTCGTCACGACGGTCGCCATGAGCTGCAGAGCCTGTAGTCTCTCCATTTGTTGAAGATGAGTGCTCTTGCTTAGATGTGATCGCTTCTTGTTGCTCTTCAGCTTGAGGGTGAAGCGTGCTCCAACGCTCGGGTGAAGTGCTGTTCGAATCTCCATTGCTGAGTCGGTGAACTGGACGGTCGGAAGTCAAGTTGATAACCTCTCGACGGTACGGCTGCACTCGTCGCTCATCTTGGCATGGAGGTTGGCGTTGACTTGGAGGTTCCCATCTTTCATTCAAGTGCCTAGCATTAGGAGTTTCCCAAGGCCCGTGAGCATTTGCCTCACTCATTGATGCACTCCTTCTTGCGAGTGTATGTCTCCCATGTTCATTGTACATATCACTCGATGGTTCGATTTGCTGGGACATTGTTCCCTCTCGAGGCTCATGCTGGACTTCATACGGACTTGGAGTTCCAGCCTGATGTTGATCTCGGGTAGAGTAAATCCTGCCCGGAACCTCATAGTCACGTTCAGAATGCCGAGAGCGTTGCTGATCCTGATGACTGGCATCGTGGGGGCTGGAAGCTTGATATTGGATTGGAGCTCCAGGGGGATATCCGCCTCGCGAAGTGTACCTGGTCGCCGAAGTCTCATACACATTTCCCTCTCCCGAAGAACGCGCCTGGTCCTGATAGCTGGCGTGGTTTGGGATGGGTGGTTGATACGGACTTCTAGGTGGTCTAGATGGAGGTTGATATCCGCCTTGCGTATGGTACCTATTTCTCAAAGTCCCTTGTCCATGTCCCTCTTGCCAGGAGCCCGGCTGCTCCCGATTCTCGACGTACGTTAGCCTGGAAATCCCATAGTCTTCGGTGAGCGGATAGAGGCTAATCGGAGGGAGCGACGGCGGTGGTGATGGACTACGAGGGCTATAGGCGGGCTGACTGCTTGTAGGGTTGAACCTAATTGATCCGTCACCATTGGGTCTCCTGAGCTGCATGGCCGGTTGTGGCGCACGGGGCCAATAACTCTGTGTCGACGGACCGGGGCTCGGTCTGCCTGCAGGATCGTAGTTTCCTCTTGCCGGATCAAAATAAGGATATCTCTGGTCGTGACGGTGTGTTACCACAGGGCTTGGGGTTAAATAACCATGTTCAGATCGAGATTCATAAAAGGGGCGCTTAGAGGGTGCGCGACTCAAGGGAGGTGCTGGACGTACATTCCTTTCGTAATACACAGTTGAGTGGTAACCGTCTGGCAGCCTGTGACTTCGTGGAGTCTCATCACTGGAGCCTGGCTGGGATAGTATGGGGGAAAGTCGAGTTCTCTCCCAAGATTGGCTCGCATGCCTATCTTCAACAGGCTTTGGATCAGAAGCTGGATGTTGAGACTGGCTTGATGGGCCGTCGTTCTGATCACCCGAATATCCCTGGTTCTGTGGTGCGTATACCATTGGTGGGTGACTTGGGTAAGATGGTACAGGAGGTAGCTGTTGTTGTTGTGCCGGTATGAGATGACTGTTTTCCGGTCGACGTCTTATTTCCGACAATAACTCAGCCATAGTGCGAACAACCAGAACACGCGTACCTTGAACATCCATAACGGTGTAATCATGGCCTGGCATGTACAAAATTGGCTCTGCGCCAGCAGCAATGATACCAACAATGTCGTCCTCTATCGAACACCCAACAATAACAGCATTCTTCGGAGAGACTCCGCATGCATCCAGCGCTTTTTGAAACACGCGAGGGTCTGGCTTTCGCACCAATAGATCTTTTGAAATGATACTGGCATCGATGTACTGCCAGAAGTTGAGATCCTTCACAACATCCCACTGAAGAGTATCGTCGGCAACAACAATTACATACTCGAGATGCTTCAACTGGCCCAGGCAATGAGAAGCGCCCGGGACTTCAAACCGGTTGCGGCTGAATTCAGCGGCGAACTCGCCGCCGATCAGTTGACGTTCAATCACCGACGGCGGGTTGAGGTTGAGTTGCTGAAAGATCATTCCGACTTTATCAACTTGTGGATTACTGTTGCGATGAGAGCTGCCCGGACCTAGCCCGTGAAGCTGGGTGTGGATGTGCTGTCGATACGCCGCAACCATGGCATCACGATAGCCTCGCTTCAGTTCATCCATTGATTTGCTTCGAAGGTCTTGGTTAAGCTGTCTACATTTCTTCAAAGCGCACTCAATCGCAAGGTTGCGGTCGAAGAGGGTGTCGAGGGTGAAGAAGATGACCTTGCTGCCTTGGAGATTGCGTTTCAATTCCTCTGGGGGTTCAGGAGGCGGCCGCGGGTTGATGGCCATTGCCTCCTTGCTTGAGCTTGGCGGCGAGGACATTCTGTAACGAGGATCAGTTGACGAATTTCTTTTTGGAGGAGTTTGGGAGGGAGGGAAAACTTCTGCTGTTATATAGAAGATTTCATGCACTCATATTGAGGCAAGGTACAGAGTTTGTTTCAAAGAAATAGATGCATCATAAGTTTGTTTTGTTTATTCGCGCAAAAAGCATTTTCCTTTATTGCGCTCGGGATGATGAGATTTCGCGTGGCGAGATGCAATGATAGGTGCCTCTCGGTGTTGTCGAACAAGACTAAGATATGAATAGACTTAGACTTTCAGATATTGATGTTAACTGAACTCTGTCTCTGCGTCCGTTGTGAGATTGATAAGCTATAGTTTATAGCAGGGCTGAACTGAGGCTGTGTGTAAATTGCCTTTGGAAACCGAAGTGAATCGGGATTTTCTAATGTGTTGGGTCCCGTTAAGATGTCGTAAGCTTTTAACTATCAATCTAGCCATCACATGCTTGACGATCCAGCTTCACTTCCACTGATGATGAATATCAGATCCGCTTTTGACAGTAATTTTAATTTCTTTTCGCGTCAGCTTTCTCATCAGTCTGTTGAGACAAGCAGAATTCTCATTTAGCGTAGTATTCGTGACACAAGGAGCGCATAACATCATGGCACAGACTTCCAAAACCGCATACGGAGCGCGAGCTAAGATGCTTGATGCAAGAATCAGCTGCCAGGTCTGTCAGAGCAAAATAACAGCCTCATAAACAGACTTCGGGCAGCATACCAGCATATGGCACAACGATATCAGATCCGTCCAGTGTGCAGGGTAAGATGATATGTCATCCGTGAACACATTGCTTACAGCGCTCACTGTACCAAACTCTGAGTATTTTGGCTGGTGGCCAAAATTACACATCCCAATGAGGCTCTAGTTTCGTCTCTACTGTGCCAGACTCTATTGATGCTGCCCTTTACGTCTCCTTTGTACCCGAAGGACTTGTCCTGCTAGTTCACTCAACTTGAATACATTGGCTTGCTCCTGTGACCCTCTATTTGGATTGTCGCATCTTGGTATGGCCTCGAATCTGACGCAGTGGCAAGAGTCGCTAAGAAAGCGAAGCAGCTTATGTTTTTCTGCTTCCTTATCTAACGATTCGAAGGTTTCAGGAACAAAAGTCAAATATGACGACGCAAATTGGCACATGTTTCTCCACTGACGAGATTAAACTCACATCTCTGCTGCAAGCTGGCTCAAAACAAATTGGCGGAGAGACAATTTCGCAATCGCTTTGTCAACCGGCACACCTCACAAAGATTGGATCCGGGAATCTGTTCCTCGGGCCAGGTAGCCGATTACGACCACAAGGTTGCCAGATTGATCGACACCTGCTCATTTCGGCAATGAAGATATCGCAGGGTCCTCGAGTCATCTATTTCCGCAGCCCAACAAATGATGGATAAAAACAACCAACGCTGGGTATCCATTTATTCACTACATTTTAGCCATCAAGGCTTCGGTGGGTCAACAAAAAAGGGCCTGATATCAAGGTTCATTTGGCGGCTTCTCGAGCACGTGGGCTCTCAAACGGTAAGGTCCCTTGCAGTAGCCATGTCAAGGTACCATTGCGGACAGGGTTCAGGTCACTAGATTTTCCCGTCAAAGATGCATGAGTCTGATAAGCTTGATGGCATTTAACTAGCAAGGTTTGTGCAAAATGCACGAAACTTCAAATCTGGAAGTCTGTTCATCTCAACACCACGATGAACCAATCAGAGCTGGCCATCAATGCGCTCATACCTTGTTCCCTGTGAAGTTTAAACCATCATTCTTCAAACGCTATTCGTGGAAATACTACCGATGACTCGTCCCAAGTAATCAGGGAGTACTAATGCATCACGAGCCGTTCCCTATCTCAATCCCCAGCACGTTTGATGATCAGCGCGAGTCATGTCTCATCTGTCAAATTGCGGGACCCTTGCATCTAACCCTGGAGTCCCAGGGTGAACGGTAAATGCCGAGCTGTCACCAATGCCGTTTTCCGATGGCAAATACGAATTTCTTGTTTGGTATTGACCTATCACAACTTTCTCCTCAAATACTGCACTGTCCTTCAGGGTCCTTTCATGGAACCCACGACAAGCCTGCTCCATACTAGTTCGCCTCTGCTCCCTGCGCTCCACACTTCTTCTCGCAGTAGTAGGTAAACTGAAATTCATCGTCAGTCAAGAGTTCAAAACTGCCCCAGGGACAGGGTCTATGGATAATATGCTACGTTACTCACCTCGTCACCGCCAATATGCCAGCCGTTAGACCCACAGACAAGACCATCCTACTTCATGTTAGCACCTCATCCTATCCAGAGATTTGTATCTGGGGTGACCCACAAATTTACAATCAGGGCACTTATCCCACTGGTTGTTGCCGGTGTTGCGGTTCCTGTAGTAGGTGCAGGCGCAGTTGGTAGCGTCGGGAAGAAGTTCATAGTTCACTTTCCAGTTGTAGCTAGGGCTCCATGCCGTGCCTCCGCTGGGGCTGTAGTGACGGTTGGTGACACATACAGCTTGGCTGTGAAGCTTTGCAGAAGCACTGTTGAGATTTTGTTAGTGGTGAGATGTTTGATGAGGGGTTTGGAGATATGTACAGAGTCGCGAGAGCGAGAAGAGAGGTGATGCTGAGGAACTGCATTTTGACTTTTATCATAGAGGGATAAAGAAGATTTGAGATGTGTAGGAGGAGGGAAAAGTGTGATACTGGATGATCTGGTCTTCAACAAAGAGGTCGGGAGTGCTTTTATGTTCAACATCACGGCTAAATCTCAAAGACAACTCCGAAGACGGAAGATCCAACTCTTTCATGCCAACCCATGACCTAGGCATCGTCTGACTGTTATCTGAAGCTATACCATTTTTTCGAACCTGACCTGCCAATTTCGTACTCGAGTCATGCTATACGATAGATAAACAGGGTACATCATCTCATCAAGTCCTATCGCTATCCCACGAGGTCCGGCAGTTGCCTCACAATCACAACTCCATGGACGACAACACCATGAGTGAAGCCATGATAGCAATGGCCCTGTAAGATGTTTGACCAGTAATAATTTTATCCGTATCTCGCACCGACACATCAACCTTGTTGTCGTGATCGTCAGTGTTGGTTGGACCCGTCGACTAGCGAGCCACCTTCCTAATGCACCAGAAGCTCGGGTCTTACCGAGACCTAGACGGGCTAAATCCACAATCACCGACACATTGAAGTTATGTTCAACTGACGGTCTTTATAGCCGCGCAAATAGCTTCAAGTTTAGTATCTTGAGAGATTACGAGAGAGTTTCCGAAATCGGATGGGAAATCAACTGCCGATGCTATAGTGAGTTATTGATGGTCTTGATAGAACAAGATACTGTGGGTAGTTGATTCTATAGCTGGGTATATTCAAGTATAAAGAGCTGAGCTGCTCTGGGCAACAGAAAGGCCCTCATTCTTCAACCAACACCTCCTTTCCAACTTCTTAATAACTTCTCTCAATCTTACCTCCTGTGGAGCCTTCGAAAGATGATTGCACCCAAGTTCATCCTTCTCAGCCTGGCCGCTGTCGCCAGCGCTGCCCCTTTCATGACCGAACGCGATCTCAACTCCACCCTCTGGACCCCCGATCACATCCTCAAGCAAGATGAAGTCATCCTCTACGGCGAAGGTCGCAGTAAGTCAACCTCCCACTCTCCACCTCATCAACATCTAACATACCCTCAGTGGAGGTTGTTCACGTCAGCGTCTATGAGAAACTTCTCGAGTCAGAAGGCATTTCCCCCATCACCCCTGATATCGACCAACACTGGCTCGACGCCGGCTCCAAGGCCGTTGCACCTCGCGATCTCGAAGAACGTCAGTCCTGCAGTGGCACAACCTCCTACGTGACCGACCGCACTGAGCGCTTCGTCGACTGGGACGTGCAGATGTCCCCCGTCGTCATCGGTGCTGGCAGCAGCGGTATTGACGTCAGCGTTGCTTCATCCTTCAGCATCTCCAACGGTGTTTCCGTCAGCGCGGGCCTCGATCTCAAAGCTGTCAAGGACCGTCTCGGCGCTAGCTTTGGTATTAACTACTCTCGCACTTGGACTACCCAAGCCACCGTCACTGTCCGCGGTACTGTGCACGCTGGTGAAACTGGTGTTGTTATCACTCGACCTTGGACTAACCGTCGTTATGGACGGCAGTTTAGGGGATGTGTTGGGTCTATGCAACAGACTGGTACGTGGATGGCTGATGCGCATGAGGAGGGGTCTTATGAGGGTGTTAAGTGGGTTGCTGGTGCTATTACCATGTGCATCAAGAGACAGAGCGGCATTCCTCTTTCTCGATGCAACGGCGGTGGAAACTTTCGATAAACTGCTATCGATGGGTCCAGAGCCCGTACGAGTCATGGACCTGGAATCTCGCGTGGCTCGACAGGGCGGGTAGGAAATGTCAACGGGTATAACACGGAAATCTGCCCACGTGGTGGCCAGTCAGGTAACATTGGAGACGTTAAATACCATTGGCTGAAGGGCAATGTATTAGGCATTTCATGGTGGATGCGAACTTCATAGCTTGTTGGTACTGGGTAGCTTGAATATACAACCAATAAGCTAAATTACACCAAGCGTTTACCATTTATGATTTGCCTATGAAGTGGCTGGTCTTATTTATTCTCCCTCTCCGCTGAAATATAGAAACAAGCCATCAGAGGGCGGCAAAGGAACATTAGTATGTATATCAGTATTTAGGTCAAACGTTCCATTAGACGAGAGGCGGCTTTGAATTGCGGTCTTACCTCATTGAAGCATACACGAAATGCGGGGGAAATGGACACTAAAAGAAATGGCCTTGTTGAGTGTTGTCTGTGCGGGCAAGCCTAGTCTAAGAGCAATAAAGCTCAGGTTGAAATGGGTCGGGATGTGAATCATACTGTCTAAACTCCTCTGGTGTGAAATAGAACCGGTTTAGGCGTTGAAAATCTCGGTTAGTTTCCGGCCTACCGGCTACATCGGCGGAAGCATTTTTTTTGCCACGAGCTAGTCCTGTTGAATCATGAGTGCTTGTTTGAACAAGCCAATGACTAAGATATCAGGGCCGTACTGCATTGACTTGGATTCTTTGTATGACTTCCTTTAAGAGAATCTGGGTTTTGTTAGTGCAGAGGATTAACTGTTGAGCACGGCAGCTTGGCAGGAGTATCAAGAGAACTTGCAATGTGGGGTAATAAACTACAAAGAAAGCTTCAGAATGGGGTATGGGGAACCTAACTATATCTCCAAGCATAATCTAGCGTGAACTCTATTACTTGCCGTAAACAATTGCCGCTCTCCCGAGCCGAGGAGGGTTTTGTATTTGTATCACTTGACTCTCAATGGCTGATGATATACCGATATGCCGATGGGGTATATTAAGCCAATGCTTTGGAAGTCCACAAGTCTTTCGCATATATGCTCGACCCTTTTAACTCACGCGAGATAACTATAGTGGAGACCAAGATCCCAAGAAGTGATGAAGTCGACAAGGGTCCCAACACTATCTCTTTCAGAGAAGTTGGGCCTTGCCGTAAACGTCCTTTTAGGTGAGTTGCCACTTCACAATACAGTTTCTATGTCCTCCTAGACTCACAGTTTCAAAGTACCCGGAACCATCGTCAGCATTCTCATTCGAGGCCTACCTCTCGCCATCAAACACAAAATTCCATTAAATCTTTGGTTCAGCTGCATGTTTGGACGCATCCTTCTAGGCAACTTTAACCCACGGCAGATTCAATTCCTCTCAACACCAACAATAGATGCCTATACCGCATGGATCAAGAAGCAGCGAGACCAGGGTCATCACACTCGACTAAACATCGACATCGAGCCGCTCACTGGTACTGATGCATCTATAATGTGGATCGGTAATCGCAAGAAAGCATCTAAGTTCGTACTCTTCTTGCACGGCGGCGGATACGTCGCGCCCCCGTTGCCAGGCCACTTCACTTGGTGCTGGGAGGCATACGTCAACGGTGGACCGGGTGTGGAGACCGAGGTTGCTGTTGCGGTGCTGCAGTATACGCTGGCGCCTGGTGGGAAATATCCCGATCAGCTTCGCCAAGCTTCCGTCGCTCTAAATCATCTGCTTCAAGGCGGCGTGAGTCCACGTGATCTGATAGTCGGTGGTGACTCGGCTGGAGGGAATTTGACAGCTCAACTCGCTTATCACCTCCTCCAACCCAATCCATCTGTTCCAGAAGTGAAACTTCAGAGCCCCCTCACAGGAATGTTCTTGGTCTCTCCTTGGCTCAGCGAGCGAACAGATACATCCTCGTTCAAAAACTATGGTAACCTGGACATGCTATCTGCAGGTTTACTCCAGCGAACCTCCATACACTCATTCAGCAGTGAGGACCTCAAGCCAAAGGTCAACGAAGCTCACCCAGCCCTCGCCTTGGATGGAGATTTATCATGGCTAAGTGAACTCCCAATGATAACCAAAGCGCTCTATGTCACTGTTGGTGGACGCGAGGTTTTCTGTGATGCCGTCGTCGAATTTGGAAAGGCTACTCAAGAGAGATGCCGGTCGATTCCTGTTGTGCTTGAAGTTGGTGAGCGTGAGTGTCATGACTTTATATTGATTGAGAACCAGGCAGAAGTGATAGGGGATGCTACGGAGAGGATGAGGAAATGGGCATCGGGGATATTAGTAGACTAGGAGTGTTGACTCAGATGGATGCTGTGGAGGATGGACTTGTTAGTCGATGGAAAGGATATGAGATCTACGGCGATATGGTAACAACACGGGCAAAATTTTAAAAGGTTTTTAGAGGAATCCCGTGGAATTGGTAATGCGAATATCAATGAAAAATGGGGCACAATATACTTTCGGAACCTTGTACAAAGGTTTGACTTCAGTAGCTTGGTAGTCCACGATAGTCCCAATCTATGGACCATTATAGGTTCAACAACGTTTACGTAAGCTCCTCTATCCACTAAAAGGTCTAAACAGATGCCTTCATCACCTCAGTCAGTTCAACCAGCGTCTTCCGTCCATCAATAGTCTTGATGCTAGCAATCAGCAACGTGGAAGACATGCTACCAACGCCAGTCTCCTTGTCGGAATCGGTAAAGCGAAGAAACTGGGAGACACAGCCATCACCTGAGCCATCGGGTGCATCCCAGGATTGGAGCTCCTTGGTTTCGTGGATGGTCGTCTTGTTATTGACACGGAACTTCATGATGATATCGTGGAATGATTGTCGCGTGTAGTGATCATGGTTGATTCTGTCGCACGATTAGTTTCGCTCTGGTTTACTACTTGAGAGCCTGTGTTGAGGTTTGACTTACCTTGCTGTAAAATCTTCTCCAATGCATTCCGTGATAGTGTTTGCTGAAACTTCATCATCTGGCTGAACGAAGATTCGGGCGTAAAGATCTTGCATCCAGCTACCCAGGGTAGAAACGGGGAGAGTGGATTCGAGATTATTAGCCATGGTGGAGGGATATCAGGTTTGTGAGAGCTTTGTAAGGTGTGAATAATGTTGCGAGATGGAAAGGAAATAGTCAATTTGAACAGCTTCATTGGCAGTTATTTATACCCATTTTCCATGTCGTAGGCTTCGATATGTCTGTATAAGTCGGGAGTGGACCCTCCCCCCCACGATTTGAGTCTAGCGTGCGGAACTCCGCATCTTAGTCAAACAGCCCCGGAATGGTCGGGCTCGGCGCTGACCGTCTTATTTTTCCAGCAGCTAGTATCTGCAGCACCATTCTTTGATTACTGGAAAACATTAGCCAGGATTCTCGCACAGCGCCTCACAAATATGGTATCATCAAGACAAAAGTCGTGCTCGGCCTGTGTTCGGGGTAAAAGGCGGTGCGACCTCGGATTTCCGCAGTGCGGGCGCTGTCTTGCGAGGCGGGTTCGTTGTGTCTATGCTTGGATGTCACCTGAAGACGCACAAGAGATCGGACGGTCTGATGTGATTGTTTGGAATGAGCAAGCCGACACTGTCGAAACCTCTCGGCCCAATCATGACTCATTCACGCCAGAAGTCGGCCTGGATATCTCGCTGTTCCCAACTCCCATCACCATTCCCCCTCCTCTGGTGCCACTTATAGATGAGATCACCGGCCGAGGGAGGACCATATCATTGTTCACCCCAGACCCTTATTCTCAATACCCAAATCAGTCGTCTCCAAATTCGCAGACGCTCCACGCGGATAGGGCCATTAGTACTTCCTTGTCGCAGGGGTCCCAGAATAGACCTGTGTATATAAACAATACTTTAAAGGAGCGCGCAGAGTATGAGGCAAGTCAACTGGTTCATCAGGTCAAGACTTTCACAGAAACAGGACAAACATGCTTCATCCACTGCTCTCAAACCAGCAACTCCACTGCACTATGCGAAGCTTTCGCTGTTTGCTCCCTTTACACAGCACGCAACTCAGCGAATGCATCTCTTGTGGCATCGGAGATTTCACGACGAGCAGGACTACTCATACAGGCGACAGACACAGCAATCACTTTATGTCCTCCGAGCTCTCAATCGACTATGAGTCTCGATCTTCTACCCTCTGTCCAGGCCATGCTTTTATATCAGTGTTTGCGGCTATTCTCGGATGATAATCCACAACAACAACAAGTTGAGCGGGACACCAAGTCACTAGCCAGATGGGTTGATATATTGTACGCACAAACGTCGGAAGCTTCATCCAGCAGTTCAATATTTGATCACTCCTGGAAAGACTGGGTCCGAGAAGAGAGCATCCAACGTACAATGATCTTTTCAGACCTTGTCGAGAGTATTTACACTTTTCTCAAATTCGGCTGGTACCAACCCAGTCCAAGGCTGGCTGAGCTAGGCTTCACAGCTCACGCAGCTATATGGAACGCAAAGTCGCTGACAGAGTGGCAACAAGCCAGAGAGCAAAAGACCTGGCTCAGATTGGAGATGTCAAGGTTTCGTGATAGTGTTAATCGGGCTTCTTTGGATGACCTTGATCAATTGGGGATAATTATTTTGGTCAGTTATGAGGGTTTTGAGGTGTTGAAGGAGTGGGCTGGTGAAGATAAGAAGCTGCTGGAGAAATGGGGCTTAGGCTCTGGAGGCAATAATCCATTTGAGTAGCTCCATGCATTAAATAAGATATCGTCGCACCCGTGTTAATGGAGCAGTTACACTTTCTTTTAGAACAGACTTAAGTCATATGATGGAATTGAAGCCAGTATACATGAAAGAGACATTTGACGACCCATTCTTTCTACCTTTATATATCTAGTTTCTTTATCCTCCATCACTACCCCTTGTTCCTCTTTCTAGCATTGGTCAAAGCCTACATAGCGTTTCTTAGACCCAGGGCGTCACGGAACGAAATATGCGATAACTACTCCTCATCCTCCAATCCCACCAACTTAAGCGAGTCCTTCCACAGTCGCTTCGCCTTCACGATATCATAAGCATGTGGAGCATACCCAGGCCCAATCATCTTATCGTCCCCATCAACAGCCGGCCTGGCAACATCGCAGTCAACAAGGTACTTCCCACCATTATGCTTCCAAACTTCACCGACAGCCGCCCAAACCGTAGTTGCAGCTCCTTGCTCGATGCTCTTCATCATAGGATAGATATGCTCCATACCTTTGAAAGCGTCAGGAGGCATATGTCTGGTAAGTCCTGTGGCCACAACACCGGGGTGGACACTAGTGGCGTGCAAGTGCTGTGCACCATAGCGGCGCTCGATTTCGTTGGCCATGTAGATATTTGCTGTTTTGGACTGGCCGTAGGCAACGTTGGGGTCGTAGTCGCCGTGCTCAAAATCGTAGTTATCAGAGTCGTTAATGCCGTGGATATTATGGCTAGAAGACGAAAGAACCACAACGCGGGATGGGAGGTCAGGCGAGGCAGCAGCAAGCAGTGCAGGCTTGAGAAGTTGGAAGAAGAGGAAGTGAGAAAGGTGATTGGTGCCGAACTGGAGTTCATGACCATCCTCAGTAAAGCGCAGGTCAGGAATAGCCATGATACCAGCATTGGCAATGAGGCAGTGGATCTTGGAGGTCTTCTTCAGAATAGCAGTAGCTGCAGCGCGGACAGATGCAAGAGACCCCTGATCCATCTGGAATAGTTCCATACGAGAAGGGTCGAAGATGCCATCAAGCGCAGTCTTAGCCTTGTTGAGGTCTCGGGCTGTGAGGTAAAGAGTAGCACCAGTAGCAGCTATGGCGCGGACGGTTTCGATGCCAATTCCAGAGGATGTTCCGGTGATAACGAAAATTTGGCCCTGGCGTTTTTCCTCGAGACCTCCGTCCTTGATGATCTGGAAGGCTGTTGGGCGAGCGTCGCCTGGGCCTTTGGGGTTGGCGTGGACGGCGGTGTAGCGAGACATGATTGGTTGTGGGTGCAAATAGGAGGGTTGATAAGGCAGTCGTTAGTGTTCTTGATATCTTATTCTTTTTGATGAGGAATAGGTAATGACATGTTGTTGGATTGTGCCTTTATATATAGAATGCTCTCCGTTTTGGAAGATGATGTAGTTTTTACTATGGATCATTGTTGAGCGACAGTACATCGTGGAGAATAACTAACAAATCACCATTTAGTATGGAGTTAAACCACTGCCCACAGTATCATCACCGTCTACGAAAGGTGAAGCCTGAGAAACATGTATCTTGATTATTCAGTATCGAACTGTAGGGTGAGTGGTGTACCTGGCTGATGACATTCCTGCCTCTTCAGGTCTAGCCCGTCCCACCTACAATCCAGGGAGTCTAGGTGGGGTTGATGACAGTTTATCCTTATCCAGTTTAGCTTACGGGACTTGGATGTCTGCATGCTCCGTTAGCGCAGGCGGAGCATTTCTCAGGTTGCCGAAGGAACTCGGCTTCCAATTTCATTGTTTTCTCCGGACTACATCTCAAAGTCGATAATACACATCACATGGATTCCAGAGATAATTACTCCGCAATTGCCGAGGCGAGTAAGCAGCGAAGAAAGCTGCAGAATCGGAAGAATCAGAGAGCCCGTCGTGAGTTGTGCCTGGCCAGATGACTGGAGGTGCTTATTAATGTCTTTAGGACAACGGATCAAGGGTAAAGTCTTTGAGGTAGATCAGGGGTCGACTTTTTTTGAGGTTAGGCGCTGGCGGGTTGATGAGGTTGACGATGACTCTTCCCAAGACAAGGAAACAAACTCAACTGCGGTGTCTATGAACTATCGTCCGTCTTGTACACCTCCGGACACTGTCGAAAGTACTCCAGCCATTCAACCACTTTCATCCACAGATCAACCCGATCAAATCATGACCATAGACTCAACCCCCCAGCCCATCAACGTCACCTTCCCCCTCCCTTCCGACCAGCTCCTCCACCTCATCCAATTCAACGTCTACCGCGCCTTCATCTCCATCAAACGCACCATAAACACAATATCACTAGACCCAACAACCTGTCCCGTCTTTGGCCCCTGCCTAGACGATACAACCCGCTACCCCCCAAACCCCAATATCCCTTCTTCTCTCGCCCCTACTACACTGCAACTATCTCAATACCATTTCCCCTGGATCAACATTATGCCATTCGCCCGTTTCCGCGATAATCTTATACGACGCGAAGGTCGCTTTGATAATATTGAATTGTGGCGGGATCTTGTTGGTGATCTTATGAGCTATACTGCTGCGCCTTGGCAGCGAGGAACACCGTTTAGCTTCTCTGGTACTATGCCTAAGACTGAACAATCACGGGGGTTGATCTTGGAGAATTACGTGGATACAGACGAGCTCACAGCTGGGCGTAACGGCCTGATTATTTGGGGTGAGCCGCATGACATGCAGAGTTGGGAGGCTACACCTGGTTTTCTTACAAAGTGGTCATGGGCTGTTGAGGGCTGTGAGGAGCTCGTGCAGATTAGTAATCGCTGGAGGACAGGAAGAGGGGCGGAGCCAATGCGTCTGTTGACGTCGGCATCAGGGAGGGAAAGTTGATAATGGCAGTCTATCCTATCAGTCAAATGTAAAATATAAATGTATTAAAAAGAGTTCATTCCGACAGAGGATATCATCCAGAACAATTGCTAGAGTTTCAAGCGCTGTCTGTTACTCTTCTGCGTTAAACCGGACAACCAGCTTGCCTCCCGCTACCTGCCCTGCGCGCAATTTATCCAACCCCTCAAATATACCTTCAAAGCCGCTCTTCAGCTCAATAGTCGGGATAGGTTTCAAGATATGTGTAATTCGCGGTAAAGTCTCATAAAAGCGAACAAGGGCCGCTCGATCTTGTGGCCTGGCTTCAAACTTGGGTCCAATTGGGGGTAACCATTGAAAGGCATGCCCCATGGCTGTATATGACATGACAAGATCGTAAGTCACGCCAGGAGTGCTAGATTTGCCATTTGGCAATAGTGTAACCACCTTACCGCCATTATGCTTAAGCACCGCAGCGCAGATGGATGTTGATTTGCCCTCAGAGAAGCAATCTACCGCTTTTGTGATCTTGGGATAATCCTTGATGATGTCTTCTGCCACAGAGGGTGAATTGTAGTCAAAGACAGCATCGGCCCCATATTGTTTTACAAGCTGGGATGAGCGTGTCGAGGCAGTCGTGACGACCGTGTATCCAGCTGCTTTTGCGAGTTGGATATTGTATAGACCTGCGCTGGTTGATCCGGCGTAAATGAATATGGCTTCATCCTTGGGAGACACAGGCTTCGTGTCGAGGAAGGGAAGCCCGTGGAGGACATTCAGGACCAGCATGGCTGTCACAGCAGAGACACCATATGTAGTCGCCTCAGTATCGCTGATGTGTTTAGGGACTTTAAAAGCCAGATCCGCATCAATCTTCAAGTACTCAGCAAAAGCGCCCTTGTCAGGATATAGGCCTCCATGAACAGCACCAGCGACGCGATCGCCAATTTTCCATTTATCCTTAGCAGAATCCCCCACTTGATGGACGACGCCGGCGTAATCACATCCGATGATGGAGTTGGGAGGAGAGATAATGTCGAGATGCTTGAAGTCCGTTGGGTTGAGGGCTACAGCCCTGACTTTGACGAGGATTTCGTCGGAGGAGATGCTGGGAATGGGTACATCGTCTTGGACACGACCGCCCTGGCCACAGATGGCTTTGGTGCGTGTGGCGTTGATGAGTCGTGTGACGATGCTGCGATTAGAGACTAGAGCTTTCATAGTAGTCATGATGATAATAAAGATCTAGAATAAAAAGAAGTAGAACTTAATCGTACTGGTTGTGGGTTTCAATGAATACCATTTAACCTATTTATTAGGGTTGGAAGCAAAACGCATTTATCAACCCCCCGTGGAGTATGACGGTGTTGTTGAGTAATCAGCTATGTACACCTTTTTAGGTTCTAGCCACGGCCGAATTGACGTTTTCCCGCCTCTGATCTCCTGTTTGCGGAGCAACTATCTCGCCGAGACAAGAACGCTAGTATTAAAGTTGGACCGGGTCCACGTCCGTCCTAGCGGACTTTCGGGTCCGTAAACGGTGTCTTGAATAAAGCAGCCGGCCCTTGAAAGGAAGAAAGCAGTTGGTGTGAAGAAGCTTGCAGCCGTTTCTATCAACCTTGGCAGTCTCCTTGAGTAAAATTTATAGCCATCCTCGTTGTGGTCCGCTTTGACTGATTTAATCATACACTATTTGGTGTAGTAGAGTTTCTTCCTGTCAAGTCGCAAGCATACATAAGGCCTTCCCAATGCTTCCAAAGCAGACTTCTTATAGCCAAGTTTCTTTTTACTTATATCATAACTACAGTAATTTCTGCAACCTGCAACACACCTTGAATATCCTTGAGCCGTTGTATCTCCTGTAGAAAAGCTACATAATAGATCTCCGCTAGAATTGACCACGACTCACCATTGAGCCGGTAGATATGGATCGATAGAACTTGACCACTTCGCCCACAACACATCCTTAAATACCATCTATGCTCGCTGATAGACCCTCAATACCAGCCATCAGGAACCTCGGGTTCTTCTTCACCCCATCTTCAATTCGCGTCTTAAGCTCCTCAACGTCCCAAGCCGCCCAGACGAAGCGCCCGTGAATAAACTCCGCCTCGGGACTTGCTGCCCACACAGCAAAGTTTCCAGGAAGATTCTCTTTCACAAAGATTAGCACTTTATCATGCAATGCTCATCCAAATGCCTACCATCATCCCAAGGATATGTAGTGTCGTCCATGCCACGCGCCGCGGCAAGTTCATTGAAGATGATGCCAGGATGAAAAATAGATATCTGCATTTTTTTCGGGCTAGCTTCAAGCGCTAGCTGTTGGAGGTAGTCTGTACCAGCAAGCTTCGTGATGCCATATGACGGACGGTCAGTTGCGTAATGCCTCATGTAGATCACACAAGAACTGAGACTAATCAAGGCCTGATTAGTTAGCATATACAGGCGAGTGATGATTTGATCGCTGTCATATTATCTTCTTACTTTGCGTGTCTCAATCCCCTGAGCCTCTTGGCCATAAAACCTGGTGGTGAAGTCGATGGTAGTGCGTGTGTTTGTTTCAAAGTCATCCCAGACTCCATCACGTCCGGCTTCTAGCAGAGGCTTGTTTTTACCCAGTGATGCCGCGCTGAGGACTAGCGTGTCGACGTGTATCCCATCATCCTTGAGCCCCTGCCAAAGCGAGGCAGTAGAGTTCAGATCTCCCACGTCACAGACACGCCCTTCAGCAGCGGTCGGCGAACCACTATCTTTAGCATGTTTCGCCAACTTGCTCGCAGCAGCCTGGATAGAGTCATGTCGGCGAGATGCAACAATGACTCGCTTTGACTTGGAAATTACAAAGGAACGAGCAATAGAGAAGCCTATGCCGCTGTTTCCTCCTGTAATGAGGATCGTGCGGCCCTCTTGGCTGAGTTCTGGACGAGTAGGGTAGATAACGGGGTAAGGCTTCTTATGCAATGTCTTGAGTCCTGGAAGCGACATGGTGTTTAGGGTGATAAAAATAGTAAAGTCGATTGAACTTGTAGAAACTGATGATGGGTATGCTGTGTTGGGTATGCTTCTTTTTTGTGGCGGGCAGCCATTCTTCTTATATTCTGTACTTTTGGCTGAAAGCTATAGGTTTTCGTTGGCCCCCCTGTAATTTGAGGCCGAGTAAAGCTAAGATACGTGATATGAGATCCGTCATGGGCCTCAAGCCAATGACCCCATGGTCGGCATTCCTTTTCGGAGTGGGTGCGAATCTGTGTGGGAGATTCTGCGCGACTGCACAGTTCAGATAAGGTGTTTGCCGCGGACGGACGATGACTGGCCAATGGGTCTCACTGAAGGTCGACCGACGACCCACCTTGGCGGGTTTTTTTCCGCTGCCCCCAACTAACCTCGCGCTTTCACCACTGCTGGCTCCTTGCTCTTTACCACACGACACACTCCTTCTACCATCTAATATCAGATACCACCGTCTTCCCCAAGTACTATCCGTTATGGCGGAAAATCGGACCCTCAAGAAGCGGGCCTGCATCCTCTGTACCCGAGCGAAGCGGAAATGTGACAGGCAAACACCGTCCTGCGCCCGATGCACTGCAAAAGGCTTCATGTGCAGATACCCTGCACCTCGGATAGTACCTTCTTATGATATCATATACGATGAACATGGAACATTCGAGACCGTTCCGGCCACTACTTCTTTGCAAGGTGTACAGATATTTGAGGAACCTTGTCTCAACCAAGATCAGTCACCTTCAGACCCAACAATCCCAATTGCCGATACCCTGATCCCTGTCTCGAATTGGGGCTCTGATCCTCTGACTTCTCTGCCCTGGTATCTCATTTCATCTTCCTGGGATCTTTACTCCGTCCCTCGTAGTGAATGCTTGACATTCGAGGAAGATAGTCTCAAGTCATTTATCCGCTCACTACAAAATTGGATGAAACAATGGACGTCTCACGGCCATTGCGCATTCATCCACCTTTCTCTATACTCTGATCATATGCCTGTTGTCATTCAGGATGCCTATACCACTCTGGCCGCCTATCAGACCAAGACGCCAGCGAATCATAACATGGCTTTACGTATCTGCAAGGAGCGTCTCAGTACCCTTATCGAGTGCCAGTCGCTGGGTTCCGTCAATGGAGATACTACAATGCATCTTTCTCGCACACAGGCTATCATCGTCTACATAAGTATTTGCCTCTTTGACGGCGACATTAATGCGCGCGCCCGAGCCGAACAAGGACTGGATATCCTGATGCCCTGGGGACACCAATTGATCCAAAGTGCCTCTTCTCGTAGTGGTCTTCCAGCAACCTGGAACATATCAGACCGTGGAATTCCAGTGCCTGGTGAGCCTACAACTACGACACATCTGACACCCTGCCTCGATGGCAATATCGATTCATTCTGGCGTTCTTGGGCCTACACTGAGTCCATTCGGCGCACATACCTCATAGTCGTACTACTAGTGACTATATACTCGACGCTCAAGACTGGTTGGTCCGGCTGCCCTGGAGGTGTTACCTTTACGGGTGACGAGGGTTTATGGGATGCCTCGTCAGCTCACACCTGGAAAAGAGTTATGAAAGGAGTTAATGAGAAAGCCATCGGGTTCATACCAATATTTAGTCACCGAATGGGCGATGCACTCGCAAACAGGAAACCAGCTGACGTTGATGACTTTACATGCACACTTTTAGCTGCCACGTTTGGCCGAGAAAGGCTGGAGGGTTGGAAGGCCTTATAGAAAACCTGAGCTAAGATTAAACTAGCAGATCTAAGCTGCAGAAGATGCCCTAATAAACGATTGAAACTCATCCATGTTTCGAGTCTGTATGTAAACCGAGCCAGGGCCCGTGAAACGGCATACCAGACCCTCGCCCGTCTTCAATCCAGCCATAGCTCCTCCACCAGCCTTTTCAATAGAATACTTGCAACTCCAAGCCACAAGATGACCGTTATCAACAATGTGTTCCTCCCCAGGTCGAAGCTATTTTTAAACAATTAGCAGTGTCAGGTAGTAACATGTTGAAGGAGTCTTACATCCAGTCGATCGACAGCACCAAAGCTTGTCAGCCACATAATGCCTTGGCCCTCAATACGAAAGACAAAGAGATCCTCTCCAGAGAATAAAGCCTTGCCAATTCCCTGAGTCTCTCTCTTCTTCGTAACCTCAGAAGTACAGGCGAGGAAAGCGTCTCTGCCAATGGTCCAAGACTGGTGACCATCAACATGCAGGGTTATAATATCTCCAAACAGTAATGGGCCGAGAGCGACACGTCCTGGGCCGGCGTACGTCGACTCAAACATGTTACCGCCTGTGAAGAGCTTTCCCAGAGAGAACTTGGACTTTCCAGCCAACTCAATAGAACCAGACATGTGAATCATGGCACCTGATTTGGAGCGCACCATGGCACCTTGCTGAAGGTCCACATTGAGAACGGCGTTGGTGTCGCGGTGAGCGATGCTGTATGTACCGCCTGGAAAAGCACCTCTGTCATTGCTTGCGTGTTGCATCGCTTGTTGCTGCTGCGGGTATCCTTGTTGGTGAGCCATGACGATATAATGAAGCTGGTAGTAGTGTGAGGTTGTGAGAAGTTGAGGAATGAAGATGTGAAAGTTGACAGTTGTCGGTGTCAAATTTATTTATGTTCTTTTAGCCCTGCTGACATTGATCTCATCTTTTCTCAGCAGTGACATAAAGTTCGGTACTTCAGTAAAACGGAGTGGTTCAGTTCTGCTGATCCCAGTAAGCCTTTGCCCGTTTAGGCAAGTCGGTATTGAAATGCGCCTTGTCTTACCCTCCTTAGGACTAGAACAAAATGTATGTACGGAGGTTCCGTGCAGGGGTTTTTGACAAGTAAACAGCCTTATGCTCTTTAGATCCCCGAGCCATCCCTGTACTCTGTTGAATGATACGTGGTTAGTTGAAGTAATTGTTATATAAGTCTGGTCAGTTACCTACGCAACTGTAATCACATGAAAATGTCGCTTCTGCACGCGTTTTAACACCTTCACGGCTCCACTTTTGCTAGTCAAGCTAATATTTGTTCAAGGGTAGGTATGACTCGTGTGAAATAAGGCTACCAAGTGTGCTGGACGACGATTTTGAGCACCTACTAAATAGCCCGGTCTTGCCTAGTAGTAGAAATCCAGTCGCTTATAGGGCTCTGAAGTTAAACACCTTGAAAGTATCTTAACAATCAAGCTGACGACCTGACTATGTGCATAGGACTAGACTAATGAATTGTTATTCTTGAATAACCTGTAAAGGCCATAGCAACCATTCTCTCCAGTAACTGCCTAAGATATCTGCTATTACCTCCACTATTGCTTTCCCCCAGCCCTCCAAGAACCAGTAATTCCTTATCTTATGCAGGAGTGCTCCAAACAGGGAAAACAGTATTAAAGCTGGCGGCTGTCTCTGCCGTAAGAGAGAGAAATATGTTTCAGGTGCAAAATGAATGAACATCAGAGGCGCGGACCACTCTTTATTATATCCCTAGTTGCTTCTTGTCTCAGAGTCCATTTCGCGGAACTGATACGAGTAAAGTCGACATTTCCGGAGAACTTGAAGCGCCTCTTCGTAGACCTCGGCACGGTCGGAGTCTCTCCAGGACTCACGGGCGCGGCAGAAGTTGGCATCCTCTGGGCTCTGACTTTCTTGAGCTGGGTCGAGCTCGTCCCAGTTTCCCAGATTCATTATGGCCTTCATACTCCCTGATCGGAAGTAATTATGGGTAGGTTCCAGCACCGCTCTCAAACCCCGGATCATAGGAATCCATTCTGAACCCAACAACTTCTCCTTCTGTACCGATGTCGACGAGGTAGGTCTTCCATCTATACCCTGATAAAGTGGATTTGACGTAGTAAAGACATACAGAACATTACATAGGGACCAGGTAAATAATGCTTCGCTATTCTCTTCCGTAATGAAGGAGAGTTCTCTCCGAAATCCGGTCAAGGCCTCGTTGTGATGATACATGCCAACTAGCCAACTCCGGGCTCGCTCGGTTGGAGACGTGTAAGCAATGTGTAAGGCGGCGAGGCCTAGCAAAGCATGCAAGACGAATTGATATTGAAAACCAACCTGGGGAAGGGCTTCCTGCCATATGTACAGTGTCTTGGAGCATCTGCAAAGATCAACACTTGTATGGATCTTCCAGTGGTGAAGCAAGTGTAATTGATTCAACTCCAATGCTTGGCTAGTCGCATGGCCAAGGGCGGGAGCCGGGGTTCCTGTTGTTCCTGATTGTGACACTGATACACCCAGCGGTGATTGCACAGGGGCGGGTAGCGGTGGTATAGACCCTGATATTGTAGTAGATTCCACTACTCCGTCTGGGTATTTACAAACGGTTCTGCGGCTCAGGCATGACCGGCATATCGGGTGTTCCTCGCTACACTGACAAGCGGATAAAAGCTTGTTTCAGCCTTGGCTGGGCAAGGGAAAAAGGAACTCGGAGACACACTTACTTTGACTCGGCGTTTCCTGCAGGTGAAGCAGCCATTCCTTGACTTGAGGTGTGGCCTCCGTACCCGAGGTCTCGTTGTTGACGGCCCCATAGCCGTAAGGGTCAAGCCGGTCTGGACAAGCAAAATAACAAGCAGTCAGCGGGGCTGGCTGCTGAAACTCTAAACGATGTATAATAAAGAACGAAGAATGGGATGAGAAGGTAAGTGGTTTAGAACGAAGAGATGACTGAAAGAAATCATGCCGGCAGGCCTTGCATGGCAAAAAGGAGTTTGGCAGATCATTTGGCGGGGCAGTGGGTAGGGCTGCTGGGAGAACCGACACTCATATTGAAGTTCTGGGCTCTGTACCTCGTTCAGCCTCGCTCACTTCGTTTACCTCGTTTACCCCATTTACTTCGTTTATTCGTATAATCATCCCACACTCAATCTGCTCTAATCCCTTTCAGTACCCGTAGTATCTGATCACTGACATCCCGACACTTGGTGTTCTTGCATGATGCACTAGATGAATACCTCACGGGCGGAAACCCTTCACACTTCATCGCGGTAAGTCGGAGATGTACATATAGTGGTTTTGACACCTTAGTTCATCTAATACCTGGATAAAGTATATGGTTAAGAACCCCGGCCTCGTCCCCGCTGTGTCTTCACATATGGCCGGTGGCACCAGCCGCAAGCAATGCATACAAGATATAAGCTTTCAGTGCCTAAGACTGACTGTTGTTTCTGTATATTACAAAGCTACCTTTCTCAGTCGTACATAGCTCTCACGCGGTTCTACCCCAACATGCTCTACAACATCCTGGCTCCTGAGTTCCGAATCAACGGGGAGAAACTCAAAGTTCCACATAAGCAAAACCCAGAAGATCCGAAGCTGAAGGTAAGCAAGTCTCCTTCCAAAGCACCCTCTTGGTCCACTACCAAACGTGAGAAATGGCCCCTTCATGGCATTAAAAGTCTCAACACCCTTATCGTCAACATCTATCCACCGCTCGGGTATGAATTGCTCAACATCCTCAGCGCGCCACTCTCCGTATCGACTCTTTGTACCTTGTGAGCTCTCACTTCGAATGGCCTCGGGTACTGTGATTGCCGTCTTCATCAATCTGGGCCCGTTTAGCGTAAAGAACACGGATGTGCCCTTTGGGATGACGTGTCCGAGAATCGTTGTGTCGACCATTGCTACTCGACTTACGATTGGGAGTACTGCACTGAGACGCAGTATCTCCTCAATGACAGCATCAAGATACGGAATAGACGCACTGATTATTTCGTCTGTCGTCGGTTGGCGATGCTCCGCAAGGGCGGCCGAGAAGACATTCTGAAGGAGTGATCGGAGTTTTTCTTGTGCTAGCGGAGCATCCGCGATGTATCTGACACCCCATGAAAGCGTAGCAGCCGTCGTATCGTGCCCTGCGATAATGAAACCGAACAGCTGTTCAACTTTTTAGTGCTCAGTCGACACAAGAAAATGAGGAAAGCATACTTCGTCATAAATACGCCGACGATGGAACCTCGGCGGTCTCTCAGCCTTCCTCGCAGCGGCTTCTTCGCGAAGTACCATGAACTCGAGTACCGAACGTGTTGCCAATGTATGCTTGGTGCCATCTTTGGAGATTGTCTCGACCGCCTTGTCAATCTCACGTCGTGTCCACTCCTCCCTAACTCTAGCGGCTTTTTTCAGGTATGGGAGTTTATATAGAATCCAATAGTGCCATCGGGGTATCGGTGACGAGAGACCAACTGCTGAGCTCTCAACAATAGTCAAAGTGGCATCTAATTCTTTTGCCAAGGGATGAACGGGGAAATCCACAATCTTCTTGCCGGGCTGCGTGAATGTGACACCTGCAGTAGATCTAGCCAACATGTCATCCAGCTGCCGTTTAGTGGCGCTGTTGTCGTCGTCTAGGCCAAAGGAAACAGCTGTAACGTCATCAAGAGTAGCTCTCTGAATATCTCTCTTTCCATCAAACGGAAGCTCGGCGGCATGCAAGCACTTCTCATGCCAGAGCCTAACCAAAGTGTTGACTTTGGAGTATATTTCCGGAGCTGAGACCTAAGACGGATTAGAATTGTTTTTGAATGGTTTCAATCTACCTTACCTGGTTGAGAAACTTTGGCGACATGAGATCCCTCATCAGCTCTCTGTGCTTCTTGAACTTGGGATCCACTGTTTGATAAGCAAGCATCTGGTGCGGGATGATTCCCGCAAATGCCTCCCGGGCTCTCTCACTGCGGTCAAACTCCCTCAGCCGTTTTGAAAGGATGTCGTACGCTTCTCGAAAGTCCGATAGAATGACTCTCGGCTTTCCGAAGGGACGGATGAAGACTTGACAGACTGGGGAGTTGAACTTTTGGTTCTGCAGCGCGAACCATCGGCGTTGCTCCCCGGTTTGCTTCTGATGCTTGAACAAGTCCGGAAGGTCTCCTAGTAGGCGCTTTGTGGCACTTTGGTTATATGGTATTCCGGGAATAGGCTTGGGAAGAGCAAGATTATATAGGTAAAAGAGTAACAGGAAGATAGAAAGGCCACCGGCTGTTAGTTCAAGCCAGGACATGGAATTAACATCAAGATTGTACATGTCGCTGTTGGGTAGAGTGGATATTGTTCTACCCTGTTAGTATATTGTGGATGAATACTTGATTTGGGAACTAGAATGTTGCATCTCGATATCTTTAAAATATATCTTGGTCGTAACTACTACACATAGTTTTGATTAATTATTACCTGTGAAATGGTTGACGTTCTTCTTATGGCTTGTTTCCGCGGAACTTGGTGGGTATATAATGCCATGACAGGTCCACTTTGATCATCCCCAACACTACGGAGTAGGAACACTAAATATTGTGCTCCGAGCTTGGGGTTCCGCGGCGTTAGTGCGCTCTATTCAGCTATTCCGAAACAACATTTCGGCTAACTACTCCAACATGCAACCTACTCTTTACCAAGTATAGGTATCATTACGAATTGTTAGTCAATTAAAACGACCGAAGACTGGCGTAAGCGGTGCTGCTGAAAACTACTAAATGAAGATCGAAAGGTCACAGATCTGGCTCATACGTCCTCTAATAATACCATAACGCATATCACCCAGCCGAACAACAATGCAAGACCTCGAAGGCAAAGTTATCGCCATCACTGGTGCAGCGTCAGGAATTGGCCTTGCAACTGCTCAGCTACTGTTCTCAGTCGGAGTCAAGGTATCCTTGTCTGATAGATCACTCATTCCACTTGAACAAGCCACCCAAGCCCTTCTCACCACGCACCCAACCCGTCATAAACAAGACATCATGACAGCAGCGGTCGACGTCACATCCAGCGCCCAGATTATTTCCTGGATCAAAGAGACTGTCAAAGTATTTGGCAGACTCGATGGGGCAGTCAATTCAGCAGGAATAAGCGCTGTCCAGATGGGCAAGGGCAAGATCCGCGACCTGACCGATGATAGCTGGGCTTTATGTATGGGCATCAACGCCACTGATGTCTTTTACTCCATGCGAGCTGATCTCGTGACTAACGGCGGGAGCATCGTCAATGTGGCAAGTCTGGCTGGTCTAATAGCAGTTCCCGGCGCTGCAGAGTACTCGGCTTCGAAGCATGCAGTGTTTGGTCTTACAAAGACAGGAGGAAGAGAAGAGGGCCCTACTGGCATCCGAGTAAATGCAGTCGCACCGTCAGTTGTAACATTTCCTACATTAAACATGAAGTGCTAACTTGAGGTTAGTGGCGCGATAGATACTGCGATGACTCAGAGTGTTCCTCTGGAGTTTAAAGCATTTCTGAAAGAAAGGGTTGCAAAGCAGCCGATTGCAAGACAGGGGCTAACTGAAGAGGTTGCGGCGTTGATTTGCTTTCTTCTTAGTGAAAGTTCGTCCTTTATAACGGGTCAGATCATTCGTATTGATGGAGGATCTTCAGTCTAGCATAGAATTCATGTATTGAATCTGATGACCAAGACCTTGGTGGTAATGACGACATACCAATCTAAGAATGTTTCACTTCTTTATATAGCATAACTTGACGTTTATGCGATTGTCACCTAGTGCTTGTTTCTCAATCACTACAGCACTTATTAGGTTTGTTGCCTTGCTTTTATTCATGCAATGACGTGACCAGTAACGGTCGAGGTGATCGCAGTCAGCTTGAAGCTGTACTCAACTTTATTTACCGACTGTCAGGTGCAGCCGGCTACTGAATTCGTGAACTTAACTCTTTGTGGGCGAGGTATAGAGTCTGTGTTGGTTACTTCGAAAAGATATGTAGGTGTAACTTTATTATTCATTTATTGAGGGTTAGTGTGACGTCGTCAAAGACGTATCTATCGTACGAGTGTCTGTTGAATAAGAAAGATAATTTGTTCCTTTTCGACAAAGCAGGGTAGCTTACTAATCGAGTTTTCGATCCTGGACGCGATTAAATGAGTTAAATGAAAGTCTTATTTGCATTCTGTTAGGGCTAGATACCAATAAGATAATAGTCATATAATTAACAACATTGATTTCCTTCAGCTCTAGGGAAAGATAGCTTTCCACTCTTTGCTCTTATTATCTTTCCAAATACCTGTAACACAAGAATGATAAGAAACGCAAAAGCACAAATACCAGCCTGGGTACCAAAGCTGACTTTAGCGCCAACTGAGTTTGCCCATTTGACTTGAAAATAGCTGATGATAAAACCCCCAGTAGCTGTATAGTTTCAGCAATAGTCAGAAGATGTTGTGTGAGTAGTGGCATATTAACTTACTTCGTGCAAAGTTGATCCAAGCAGATACCTCCCCCGATGCCTCTGGATAACTGTCGAGATTATATGCATTCAGAGCAACGGTAGTTACCATGATACCAAAGACATATAAGCCCCAGAACAAGGCTGTAATCATATAATGATACCCCTCCTCAAGAGCGAAGCCCAGTCCGACTAAACCGGCGAGCATAAACGGAGTGCTGAACCAAATTGCACGCAATCTGATTTCCGGCTCAAAGTGGCCGCTGTGCGTTTTGATGAATTGCGTGGCAATCCTATCGTGTAGCCAGTGGCCGACTACCTCTCCCAAAATAGCGGCAACAACAGGCGCGAAATAGAAAAAGCCGATCTGCTTAGGACCAAAGTTGTATAATGGTGTAAGGAAGATTGACAAGGTCGTGTTAATACCGACGACCCATGCAAAGGTGAGTAGGTAGTAAAAGCAAGACAGGAAGACGGTGGGCTTGAGGATGACGCGGATTGGGCGCATGCAGGCTTGACCGAAGCTGGTACGGAGGTGGCGAGATTGATACTGGGCAAAGCCTAACAGGTTGCCGACGCGTGATCCTCTGGGAGGTTGATCAGCCGGAGCGATGCGACGGTCATAGTAGGTCTCCTCGACAAACAGGATTGTAAGGATGAGCGCAAGCGAAGTCTATAGCGTGGTCAGTTTTGAACTCAAAGTCATTAGGCCAGTTCCTCTTACCTCAGTAAAATATACCCAGAACGCAATAGGCCACGGCTCTGTCGCAATGATGAAAGCAGTAAACAATGGACCCATGTATGGAGAGAGGATAATGAAAGCAGCCCAGATATTAATCTTGCGAGCACGCTCGTGGAAATAGAACATGTCAAAGATGAACATCAATCCTCCACCTTGCGCGACAGTGCTGAAGAAGCCATTCAAGATACGAGCAGCCATGAATGACTCGAATGTCGTAGCAGCAGCACACCAAGCGGCAGTAGCTGCGGCGATGACAAGAAAGTAGAATAAAACGGGTAGACGGCCCGCCCATGCGGAGAGGGCTACAACAAAGATACCGCCTGCGCCGAGCATGAAAACATTACCAACTTGCGAGTGGTTAACTGTGTCTTGGCTCATATTCCATTGCCTAAAGCCATTGTATTAACAGAATTATCTCTCTTGTGAAGAAGCCTTTACTTACGTTGCCTGGGGGATGAGCGTAACAGCGCCAACAGCACTGCCATAATCCGGAAGGAAGGCTGCGAAACTGATGATGAAGAGAATGACGTGTTTCTTGACAGGACTCCAGTTGAGAGGGTCGCGCGTATCATCAGAAGGTTGTGGAATCAGAACGGTGTGCCCATCCTTGGCGAGCTTGAGGTTACCATGGTGTTCCGTGTCGACCTGGGCTATGTAGCCTTCTGAATCTTTGAGATCTGAAGATAGTGCAGTGTCGCCGACTTGTTCGTCCATTGATTGCTTGGGTTTGAGATCGTCCATGATGGTATGAGCTCATGCAAGTCAGTGCCTCTAGGGTAACCTGTTGATAAGTGAATGAAATAAAGGGATGCCTATATATGGCCGGCCCAGGTGTGAAGATCTACTTCAAGAAGATCTGCAACAGGGGGGAAGTCCATGCTTTATGTTTGGACTCTCCTGCTTGCTAGTAGGATCTCGGGCAGTGTTGTAGCCGGATCTATCCCCGGAATGCGGGGGAATACCGGTAGGATGGGATGTACGATCCGATCTAGTCGCTGATCACCCTATAACGCGGGGCCCCTCATCAGTAAGTCCTACTCTGGCATCCGGAAGAACACACGTTATCTCGGAAAACCTCAAAGTTAAATCCAGATCTTCCGCCTTCCGGCCTCGAGATCTAAAGTTTTCCGAATCTTCCGGATTTTCCGGCCCAATATGTAATAAAACAATTAAATGACGCAATTTATTATCTATTTTGGCGTAGCAGTTCGTTACAGGAACAACCTGTTAGGACTTTGCTGGATTAATCACTGTAGCAATTTGTGCAAGCCCAACATGAAAGACTTTGAGTACAACGTCCAGCCAAATCGAATTATCTTTGGTTCTGGCAGTATCAAAAAACTCCCCACCGAGATCAAGCGCCTCAACGTCTCCCGACCACTTCTCCTTTGCACGCCTGGTAAACGTCACCTTGCAGACCAACTGTCCGATATCATCAAAGATGCTTCTCTCGATGTCGCCGGCATCTTTGCACACGCCACAGCGCACACTCCAACATCTGTAACGGAACAAGGAACTGCTTTTCTTGACTCTGTATCAGCGGACTGCGTTATTTCCATCGGCGGAGGATCGGTTGTTGGACTAGGAAAGGCCATCTCTATTCGATCAGGTGTACCTCATATCAGCATTCCAACGACCTATTCGGGCTCGGAAATGACTCCCATTCTCGGCGAGACCCGAGATGGCATTAAAACTACTCGATCTGACCCTAAGATTCTACCTGCTGTTGTTATCTACGATGTGGACCTCACCTTGACACTACCGCCTATTATTTGCAGTACATCTGGAATCAACGCAGTAGCCCACGCAGTCGAGGCACTTTACGCCCAAAATACGAACCCCATCACTTCGATACTCGCCCTTGAAGGCATCAAGTCGTTGGCTGAAGCTTTACCCCAGATCGTGGAAAGCCCCGACTCCAAGGGCCCTCGCGATCAGGCTCTATATGGCGCGTGGCTTTGCGGCACAGTCCTAGGAAACTCCTCAATGGGACTTCATCACAAAATCTGCCACACGCTGGGCGGATCATTCGGGCTTCCTCATGCTGAAACGCACACTGTTATGCTCCCTCATTCCTTGTCTTACAATGCACCCTGTATCCCGGAACAGATGGCCAAACTTGCTGCTGTTCTCCCAGGAAGCGATGGGGATGCGCTGAAAGGATTGGGGGTACTACTTGGGAAACTGCCAATACCCCACGGATTGAAAGAGCTGGGAATGAAGGAAAGTGATATTGAGAGGGCAGCTCAGATTGCCACAAGTAACCAATACCCAAACCCACGCCCTTTGGAGAACAAATGGATTTTCGAACTACTGAGGAGAGCTTGGGCTGGAGAGCCTGCAGAAGCAACCTTACAGTAAGAAGCCTAATGTAAAGATGAAAACAAGCATTGTCGTAGGAATCAATAATTAGTCAGAAGTGAAAATAGAACAAGATTAAGTCTTTATCATCTGGGCTTCTGTTTCGTGATATGTTTGTCCATTCAATCGTCTGTTACCTGTAAATAAACTATGTGATTGTTTACACCTCTCATTATTTTTACAGGGATACTTCAGGTGATGAACTATTGCATCATAGAGCCCAACGTCAGTGCTACCTGCACGAAATGGTCTATCACTTAGCCTAAGTTCTGTCTGTTGATTTAAGCTCTCAGCCACAAGTCTTAACTGTGCTTAGCCACCAGGGTTTGTCTGCAGACTACCGCTTGGATTCCAGGGAAACTTGGGAATCTCAATCTCTCCGACAAACTTGCTCAGATCAGGTGCCACTCTATTCATATCAAACGCGCAGGTAGGCTGCTGAACACCAAACCTCTTGACCTCGGTGACATTGGAGTTCTTGTCAAAGGACATTCGGACTTGATGTACAGTCCGTCGTGATACGTCACCGGAAAAGTAATTCTGCGGAGAGATCATCATGGACGAGACAGCTTTCGTAGTCACAGTGTTGGGCAGGTCGGCTGTGTTGGGGAGGTGGTGCATGCCGAGATTAAAATATCTGTAATTAGTATTAGTTCCGACTGACAGCCACGTCGCCGTAGGAGGTACTTACAGAACAATATCTTCCTGGTCCAGGCTTTCTCCGTTAAAGAACTTGTTGAAGTCGACAGCTGGGTGATTCAAGTCGTGGCTGTTAAAGGCATAAGCGCTCTTTGGTTCAGTGTCGTGGTGCTGGAGGGCATAGAGGTTATGATTGGCCCAGTTGGCGGCTTGACCAAGGGCTGAAGATGACTTGACAGTCAAATGCGCAGTGCTACCACTATCTGTAGACCCAATCAGTCATCATGTGCGTTCATGTGGATGGGGAGGGTGTCATACTTGGGGTTATGGAGTAGCCGGGGGCCTCCCCAAAGGCATTCAGCTTGTCCTTATTAACGACAGCATATGAAGTAGCTCCATTTGGTGCCCAGTTAATCTTGCCGTCGTCCTCGCTGGCAATGTACGAGTGGTTAACCTTCATGGTGTTGATAGGCTGGCCATCAGACCATGGATAGCTAGCCAAAGTTAGTGTGCTGAAGTCCAAACGCTGGAGAGCATCTTACATTTGAGTGTGCGGTACAAACTCTGCCTTCATCAGACTGTTCTGTCTGCCCTTAATATCCAGGTCAAGCTTGAAATTGATGACATGGTCATGCATAGATCCAGACAGGTTATCATGAATATGATAGCCATAATCACCGTCTCCTGACCAAAAGGCTCCCTGTATATAGCCCGAAGCCCGAACAGTAACGGCGATGGAACCATCGTAGTGGAAAGTGTACTCAAACAGATAGTCATAGTTGCCCACCGTGGAAACGCTGCGTACAGTGAACACGATATTCTTGGTAGCAGAGACATGATCCATTGTCAAATGGCGTTGGATAGGATATCCAGTGTCGTACTCAAATAAACACAAACTGTTAGGATGTACATGTGTAGTCTCGCTAATGTAGAACGTTGTGTTGAGATAGGTAGCGTGCGATGGGCAGTCAAAACCATCGACGAGGTTCCATTGGCTAGTTCCTATACCGTATGAGGAATCAAGATAAGCCGATGAGGCATGTAAGGGGTCTTGTGAGGCATAATGAGCAAGTGCCTCTTGGAGGCCGAATTCGTAGATCAGACGTTCGCCTTTGAATCGAACGTCATGTAGCTGCAAACCTGATTCTTTGTGATTTGAGAGAAAGAAGCTGAAGTCCACTTCAAGTCTTGTCAGCTATATTTATAATACCGATTTTCAAAGCACTTACTCCATTCAACGTAATTCTGCTCTCTGTCCACTCCGAACCGAGGACCATCTGGTTGGACAGAAAGAGGAGGGAATAAGTGATCACGTGGAAAGCTATCGCCTTGTTGATCAGTAGAAGTCCACGACCCGTCAACGACTGGACCCGGCTTTCTTTTCAAGGTCTTGATGTCCTTGCGAAACGCGGCAGTAGTCGGCCAGAAGTTGCCGTCGTAGTACCAGCCTACCACCTTCCATTTGGATGGATCTCGACCAGTGAGGTCGACCTTGAACTGCAGACTGGTGGGCAATACTGTCTCTGAGTAGAATAAACCGGTATGAGCGGAGTAGAACTCGTTCCACTGGTACACCCTATCGTGACGGTGAATCAGAGGGTCACTACCTGCGATCAGCAGGTTGTCCGTCTTGGCACCAGTTGCGGTCTGTTTGACATAGTGAGTAGATAGCTTCTTTGGATCATTGTAGGAGGGCGGACTAACACCGTTAAGAAGTTGCTTGGTGATATCTTTTATCTCAGCGCCAATTTTGAGATTGAAAGCGGCGATGGCTTCACTGTCAGCGTTGTACACGTTGATTCGGCCTCGGCCAGATGTGAACATGTAGTTAAGTTCCTCGTGATGCGTCTGACCCTTTCGGATCGGGAGTGGCCCGACCATGTACTCCTGAATATAGGGCTGCACCTTTGAGTTAAATTGGAGGGTTGCTCTCGCATAGCGGACTGGAGCAGGGCCATGGCCTTCAAGATATGCCAATGCATCTGTCTTATTCGGCTGTAGTAGGTCAAGAGACACGATGACATTATCCCAGCTGGCTCTAGGTCAGCTCATTTTTCGTGATACTTATACGGTAGATAGAGTATGTCAGGGAATGATTCAGAAGCTATGACAAAGAAACTAAGCGAAGAGAAATGGAAATGCTCACGAGGTGGAATTGACTACTGCCGTCAGGTTGAGCTCCTTCTGCTCATGGAGATATGTCGTCACATGGGCATATTCTTCATCGGTGAGACTCTGAAAGATATTCTTCACCGGCGCCTTGATGATTACGTCTTTACCAGAGTTGCATTCTGCTGTCGAGGGCTTGTACTCTGAAAGGCGTTTCAGAGAATGAGGCCTTGCTGCAGGGCCAGCATAGGCCAATATCCCAGTAAGGAACGTGAAGAAACAGAGAAACAAGCTAATTCGGTGATGCATGGCTCCTTGGTGGTAGAGGCATGTCATAGCACACAAGGTGGTGGACGCAATGGTGGTGTTGGGCTACACAAGATTTGTAGAAGCACTACCGTTATAGGGCTGTGAGCAAGCTGAAAAATTGCAAATAATTTCCAGGCACAGTTACGCAGCCACGGTAAGCACGGCACGGCTCGGCGCGGCAAATGCCACAACAACGGACAACCGGGATGTGGGTAGTATCAGTTCAGCCAGCCCCCCAATCCCACTACTGCATGCAGCAGGCCTCTTTCCCGTCACACAGCAGTGGTCGAATCCAAAGTGGAAATAGTCTAGTAACCTGAGCTTGTTTGTTCTAAGCGCCAGCATGTCGATCTCGATAGATCAGGCTCCCGGTCGTTCTCCGTCCCAATAAGATGCCGGTACGGCAGATAAAATTTTGCACAAATGCATGATATAGCAGTTGTGGCTGCAGCTGAAGAGCGAGAAATCCACACCGATGAATTAGTACATATGTTGATCATCATACTCTATCAGGGAAGAATCCTTGCCATACGAACCTGCATGCCGAAAATTCAAAAGTGAGGCTACACGGCTGTGGATAGCTCGCCAAACACGAGATCATGACATAGGAGGCTTTTGCTATGCCTACACGTTTGCCTTGATTCTCTCGGGCCTTGACGTGAGTTCGCAGTCGGTCTCTCTCTATGTCTGACTGAGACAATGGGGTATCTATTTGTCACAAGTCACTTACTCACTTTCCACCACAATCTTTCTCAGGACTCAGCTAGTCATCCTTTTTCATGGCCTTTAAAATTATAGTTGAGGCTATAACCGAAATATCTAGTGAAACGTATCATGGCGGGAAGATGTGACTAAAGCCTCAAAATCCCTTCTCTGCTATTTTAGCCAAGTTAGAAAGTGTATTTTTATACTGTCTCGATAGAATCCGATTGTGAATTTATTACTGTGCTGTTTTCTTATCTCCTGTACCTAAGCTCTCATAAAGAGCGGCAAATGCAGACTTTCCAGCGCCCTTGGCCAGAAGCTGTCGCGGAGGTCCAAACTCTAGCAGTTCACCTTTATCAAGCACAGCTACCATGTCAAAGTCTTCAAGGGCTGACTGCAATTTGTGCACAATTGCTACCACCGTGCGATTGTCGAACCTCTCGCGTATGACACGCTGCACAAGCTCATCGACATGCGAGTCAACGCTGGTCATAATGTCAGTTCTTGATGTCAAAACGGGAGCAAATTGGCAGTTAACAGACATACCTGCTGGTAGCTTCATCGAGGATTACAATGGGCGAAGGGCGCAGTATGGCGCGTGCAATGCAGAATAGCTGCTTCTGGCCATGCGAGAGGTGCAGCGCTTCGATAGGTGCATCGACTCCGCCTTTCTCAGCTATAATGTCCCACAATTCAACTGCTCTCATGGCGTCTTCAATAGCAGCATCTGGGAGCCCTTGAGCAGGGTCCGCGTTCAGCCTCACGCTGCTTCCTTCGATGAGGAATGCATCTTGTGGCACGCCAACTAGTCGAGTGCGAACTTCTTCGCGAGGAAGCGTGCTGATGTCGAGCCCGTCTACGAGGATTTTACCATCGTGGAGGTCCACCATACGGAAAAGACAAGATACCATGGAACTCTTGCCGCTATGGGTGTATATAGGTCAGCTCAAGCATGACTGGTGAATGATGAGTGCATGTTACCTTCCGGTTCGTCCGCAAATGCCGATTTTCTGACCTGCCTCTATCAGTAAGGATATACCTTTCAAGACATTTTCAGATGGTCTACAAGCAGACTGGTCAGCAACTAGTTGTTGGGTTTTGGTCAGATGAACGCACGTATATCCGGCAGAAACATTGTCGAAAACAATCTGGCCCTTGGACGGCCATATAGATGGCGGCTGCGCTGTTTCCTGCGGCTCGTGTTCTGAAGCAGTATCAGACGTGAACGACTTGATCCTAGAGATTGCACCAATATGTGTCTCCAAGGTTGTCCAGAATGTCATCAGCAGCTTCAGGTGCTGACTGAACTGGATAATGTTAACGAGGGCCACGCCGATCAACCCAGTTGGGAGTACACCTCTCAACTGTGTAACAAGGACCACGACCAGCACAGCAATGACTGTGACAAACAAGTCAAGGACAAGAGTCAGCCATCTCTGAGCCGCGTAGAGAAGATAGAACGGCCTCTGAGACCGATCTAGAAGGTCATGATGCTTCTTCTCCAGTGCGTCACGCCAGCCAAATGCACGCAGTGTCGCCAGTCCAGCGACAGATTCCGTGAAGAGGGCATACAGCGGGCTCTTTGCCTCAAGATCCATGAATCTTAGCTGCCGAGATGTCCGGAGATATGTATGTTGAACCACCCACAACGCGACGAACAGGAAGGGAAACGCGATGGCTGTGTAGTATGAACCTACAGAGATCAGAACCATCTCAGCGATGCACAGCACAAACGTGGCAAATGTATTCAGCGCTGACAGTGGCAGATCCATGTCGACGAGCTGAAGATCCTGGCTGAAGCGGTTGATAGTGACGCCAGCATCTGTAGCGGCGAAGAAGGACATGGGTGCGTTGAGTACCGTCTTGAGAAGACTCTGGTGGAAGCTATTGCCCGACAGCGGCACCATGGTGACAATCATCTGCCAGGTGCTGAGGACTAGGAAGATAATCGCGAGTCCACCTAGCATCGCGTAGATGCCCAGGTAATAACCCAGACGCGCAAAGGGATCTTTAGCGTTGGCGGCTGCCCACCAGTTGACCCAGATAGTGGGGAAGGATTGGCAGACGATAAAGGCGCAGATGGCAAAGACGAAGATCAAGCTTGGAATCCAGCCGATGGCGCGAATGTAGTAGAGGTATATCGCCATGTCGCCAGTGCGACGACCAGCGTCATCCTTGGCTTCATCCGAAAGGACTACCTCTGAACCCAGCAAGGCATCAGCCGAGGGTTCAGTAGAAGTAGGGGAAGCAGTGGCTTGGTCATATGTCCAGTCAGCAGACGCTACGGCCAAGCGGGACACGTAGTTGTCAGCATTGGTCAACTTGTCAAAGCTTCCCTGTACACAGCCTATACCAGAACCATCGAGGCTGATGATATGGTCTGCATAAGAAAGACGATTTGCTATGGCAGTGTCAGTATAATTAGGAGTTGATACCATAGAGAATTGAGCATACCACGTGAAGTCGCCATGATGAGGGTTGTATTCGATTGCCGTAGAAGACCATGAATACCAAATAGGTTGTGGAAGACAGCATTCTCAGTATGCATATCCAATCCACTAAAGACATCATCAAGGATGATGATCCTCTTCTGTGCGTAAACGGCTCTCGCCAGACTGACTCGTTGGCTCTGACCTCCGCTGAGGACGATCCCCTTGCTCCCGATCCTACTGAGATCGCCCTTGGGTAGTTGGGCGAGATCTTCCGTTAGAGAACAAGCTTGTAGGACCTTTTGGTACCAACGTTCGTCGACATGTGAGAAGGCGATGATGCTGTCTCGCACGGTGCCATTCATGTGCCAGGGGGTTTGGTCGCAGTAGGCGATTTCCGAATTCAACATTTGGATAGATCCGGCCATGACTGACACTTCTCCGAGGAATGCTCTGAGAAGAGTTGACTTGCCACTTCCCACTGGCCCCACAACGAGCGTAAGCTTGCCCAATGGAACTTGGGCAGTGATGTCGCTTAGGATGGGTTTCTGGGAAGGATCATAACCAAAAGCGCTTGTCTTAACAACAATGCAGTTGTCGCCCAGCGAAGTCACAAACAGGGTGTTTGTCTGAAGGTTGGGCTCTTTCTCGGATGAGACAGAATCCTTCTCCTGCTCACTGCGTAAAGACGTGGGTGTGGATGACCCTTCGCTCTTGTTGTCAGGTGGGATAACTCTGCCGTCAATGCGAATGTCTGTGTTGAGGAAAGCCTGTATACGCGCAAAGCTCCCGACAGACCCCATCAATGAGGACAACGCCGTGACAAAAGAGGATATGGGCTCGTTGAGCAGTGCAAACAGTGATAGAGACGTAAACATGCGGTTTATGTCCAGATTGTTGTCTCCTCCCCGTGACCGGGCGACAAGACTGTAAGTTGCAAAGGTCAGGACTGGAGCAAAGATGGGAGCGAGGTAAGCTGTAGGTAGTAATGAGCAAACGGTCCACCAGTGCGGTGTGAGATAAGTAGGATAGACTCACCCAAGACCATATTCCAGATTAACAGCCTGCGGAATTTGCCAGAAATGCGCAGCTCGTCGGTTCGCAGCGCGTGGATACGAGTGCTGAGCACGTCGGTCAGTCCACACATTTTGACGCCCTTCATGCTGCCTAGCATCTGCGACGTAACAGATATTCTCTTTTCGATGGCCTCTAGCCATGCGGCTTGACGAGCCATGACGAAGCTGACTGCGATAACAGACCCAATGATGGAAACTAGAAATATCGAGGAGGGTCAGCGCTTTGGTCTCTCATTCTCGTATATGGATGAATCATGCATGCACTCACAAATGGCTGCTCCAACAGGAATGAGACATGCAATGCCGAGCTGGCGTCCAAGTAAGTAGACTGCAATGACAATCTCAACTAGGTTGGCCCAAACATCATGCGCGGTGCGCCATCCCGTATCGATCCTCTCGATGTCAGCACTCATCAGAGTGAGGGCTGCGCTGGGGTCAGCGGCAGTGATGCTGATATCCGTGGCCTTGCTGAACAGTACCGAGACGAGCTGACCGCGTGCCATTGTGATGGCGCGGTACGTGAGGTGCTGGTACTGGCCGCTCGTCACCTGTTACATGAAGCGTTAGTGAGATGCGTCTATAGCATCGGAGATGCACGTACTGCTAGACCCATAAAGACAAGGAACCAAGCGCCTATAAGGCCATATCCTTGGTTCATGTCATCAGAGCCACTATCATTCTCTGCCCACGCGAGAGTTGCCGAGATGAGGAATGGCTGGCAAAAGGTGAAACCGATGAAGCATAAACGCGGAAATATGATAGACATAGTAGGCCACTTCAAGGTTCTGAGAACCGTAAGCATTAGAGCATGGTTTCCCTTTCGAGATGCTGTGTGCATGTCAGTATCGTGTCAATCGAGGTCCGCGGGGCCAGCAGGATGACAGACCTTTAGCCCACGCTGTCTGCAAAAGGTTCTGAAGATACAGAGACTTGAAATGTTTTTCGAGGGGGAACAAGGCCTCAATCTCCAGGTGCTTAGAATAGCCAGCGCGAAACAGTGGTATCTGCCACGAGAAGAACCAGTGCGACAAGACGCTACCAGTGACTTCGGGGGGTAAAGCACGGTACTGGGGCCGCAAGAAACGACGCTTCTCGATTGCCTCAACAGCGAGCATAAAGATCTTTGTCACTGTCGCGACGAGCGCGGTGATTGCGGCGGGCCGATTGTAGCCCTGCAGCCATAGTGTTCGTGTTCGTGTAGCATCGAAAAGAGCAGAGAAGAGCAGGAAGAGTATGAGCACTGTTGACGGTCGGTATGAATAGACGTGCTCGACGTAGGATAGACCCAAGAGGCCAATTGATGCAACGAAGGACAGGGCAGCTGTCGCAAGAGAGGCTTTGGTAGCGACTGCAGAAGGGCGAGTCCAGGAGATGAGGAACCCTATTTGCGATGCTAGGAGAACAAGGCACAACGTCTTTGGAAGTGTTAGTACGTCGAGGTGCAATCAAGGCCAGGGGTTCGTCAACCAACTCACAATTTTACAGTATAGCCAGCGGCTATTTTCTACCTTGACCTTGTTCTTGTGCAACAGGTATACAACTCGACACGGAGCAGCGAGAAGCACCAAGGCAGTGATGGGTATAGTAAGGATTGACTCCTCAAAGAGCAGTGTGAAGTCGAATCCGCCCCTACAGTCACCAGCATGTGGCCCAAACGAGTCGTCGCACGACGAGACCATGATGTGTGACCAAATGCGAAGAATTTTCAATCGTGACCATTGTCCTAGGGATCTTCACATAAGGTTATTCGGCCAAGGGGTAATTAATTACAAGCTAAATGAGCTGAAAATTCTTCACCGTTTGTTGCTCTGCGGCTGCGGTTCGCAAACGCCCTGCAAACCAGAGAGAAAAAAGAAAAACAGGGTAAATAGAGAAATGTGGGTAACACAAAAGAGAAAACAAGACCAATGTCGTGAAATGAGTGACGAGACACGTCAGTCTCTAGTGCAAGGGTCACATACAGGGTAGGGGACCACGGCACGGCTCGTGTCGGCACGGGCGCGGGGGGGCTTTGAGCCGGTGCAAACGTTCCGGCGGCCCGTCCTGAGTTAGTCACTGTACGTACTCTACTTCTGGGCTCCGAAACGCCATGATATGATCGATATGAATCTCTAGCAATGATTAATGATTCAGGAACGAAACGGACATGATAAAGATCGGCGATTTAGGGTAGTCTGCCGGGGGGCCAAGTTCAGCTGACTCCACTGAAAATCATATACCGGCGATCATAAGCCTATGTGGTAAAGCTAGTGTAGATTGGGTTAATCCATGCTATCCAACGAGCGGGGGCTAATGCAAGCACGGCAGCGGCTGTAGGACCGTAGACTAACGGGTCTATTGGTTCTGAGAACACTACTGTACAATCCTGTTCGGATATCACACTGTCCGGATAATATTGTCTTGTTGACCTTCCCTTCCAAGCCTGAGATGAGAGAGATCATCTCTTCTCTCAGCTGCTCGTCCTGATCTTTGCTTTTTCCTCCCCCCACATCACCAGGATGCCTGCTCAGATCATGCAATTAAATACATAATAAGTTCCACTTCACGACTCGTATTCTGTGATTTGTGGGCTCTGATCCTTGTGGTGTTGCCCCAGAATTCATATCGACACGTTACATGCATATGCCGCCCCGTGGGTCATGTCCGCGGTTTTAAGGATGAATACCAAAGTTCCCTCTAGCAGGGGCTCAAACCAGAAGGGAGATCTTGTAAACTTTCAAAGAAGAGGACATATATTCTCGTTATTATTTAATGTCTGCTTGCACTAAGCTTGTTTATACCAGTCGCCATACTTGATAACTAAGGACAAAAGTTAGTAGTTTTAATGAGATCAAAATCATGCACGAATTGCCAAATTTAACACGACATACGCAGTGGGATTTGAGAAAACGACACTGCAGCCGCCACATGACCTCACAGTACGCAAGCCCGACCTGCGTCCTATCATACCATGTGAAGGTAGAATCATCTCCGTTACATCATATAAAATGCTTCATCGTGAGGCCAGCCAATCTTCTCCATCGAGCAGCGGAACCGAACTAGTCTGTGGAGAAGGTCCAACGGTCCGCTACCAAGAAGGTTGAAACAAGCGTGATTTACAACTACAGACCCACTGAGATCAAGCAGAAACATCTGCAAGCCACCTCGCGAGTAACTGCCGATCCTTAGCGCCGAGTCCTATCATGAAGTATCTCGGTGAATACTTTGCTTCCCTCCTCTTCAGGAATAGTCTTATTCCGTATCTGTCACTCCATATCTCGAGGAGTGTGAATCACCTAATTTAGGCAAGGATAGTATTCTATGATCAGCGCTTGTTTTGTGACCAATCATTCAACTTGCCCAGGGGCCAGCACGGCTCCATTGGGACAATCTTGTTTCTTCTTGGCTGAGGCTGCGCCGCCTACGCACTCGAAATACTGACTCGATCGTCTGAAGCCATCTCCGCCTTGATGCCTCAGTTTGTGAAGAGATTTCTGCGATCCCTACGCCTGCTGCATCCGGTCATGCCGGGGAACCCGCTTTTTTATCCGAGAAGCTGGCCACACGAGAGATCAGTCAAAGGAGAAAAGAATAGGAACACTCGAGTTACCTTGGTGTCATTGGTGCAGGTATGATCTGAGTGGCCAGTGGGCGGAGGCAACTTTACAGTTACTATTGAAAAGCAAGAAAAAGGAGCCAACTTGGCGAAATAGGCTGCATGGCGCTGTAGAGCTGAAAAAACTCCCTCTAATCCGGTATGGCTTGCTGTGTATGTCCGTGAATGACCCCTGAGCAATGAATATCAGTAGTAGTGGTGCTGGTCTGTAACAAGGATATATCTGTTGTAACATCCATCCGCATAGCAGCAGTGGTCTTGAAGAATACTATTGCTGTCGTTACGCAGAAACCTCACATTCTTATTCGTTTGATGAATTACATATTTCTGTCATACAGAATTCAAACAGTAAACCCTACGCAAACCCAATTCGAATAACCTGGAACCATGGCACCCACTGCCTCTTGCGGCTGTGTCAGGACCGCCGATCAGTCAATGCCGGATCTGGAGCCTGCCATATTCCCGCAGTTCGATCTGTCCGAGGTGACACGCTCCAAGTGCCTGGAATATGCCAGCCAGATCGATCACATTGCACGGCCAGGAGATCTGAGCGACACGTGCACTGCTCTTGGGGCAGCTTGGGCGATCCTTCTTGGCTGCTTCACCGGGCTGGATAATGTGTGCTTTGGTTTTGACTGTCAGCACAACGTTACCGTAACGTCGGGACATGCAGAGCGCATGAGGCATGCTGTGCATGTTCGTTTGCCTGCCAATCAGCGTGTCGAGGAAATTCTCACCGGCAGCTTTTCATCGCTGGTTGTGGTACGCGATGACAAGGCCAAAACGCTATTCAACACTATTTTGTCACTTCAGAGCCTCAGTCATGAGGCAAGCAAGGACGTCGGAGACTTTCCTTCATGGTGCAAAATTCGCATGACGGTAGACCCTGTGACGCTCGAAATTGTCTTGACATGGGACCCTTCCTTCATGAGCCGCGATCAAGCGGAGAACATCAGCAGCACCTTCGACAAGATTTTCAGGGAAATCACCAACCGACCCGAGACTTTCGTGTCAGAGATCAATTGCTTCAGTGAGCGGAATGAGCGACAAGTCCTGGCCTGGAACAGCAACCCTATGAGAGATGTGCACAAGTGCATCCACCAGGCCGTGTCAATGCAAGGAGCATTGAGACCTGATGCAGAAGCCGTTTGCGCTTGGGATGGAAGCTTTTCCTATCAACAGGTCCTGTCCCTGGCAGATCGCCTTGCCTTTCGTCTACAAGCCTCAGGTGTCGGGCCTGAAGTCTTTGTGCCCATCTGCTTCGACAAGTCTAAATGGGTTGTTGTTTCCATGCTGGCGATCCTCAAAGCAGGCGGTATCTTTGTACCTCTCGATCCTTCGCAACCACTACTTCGTCTACAATCTCTCGCGCAAAAGGTGGAAGCCAAGACGGTCTTGTGTTCCCCTCAGCACCAACGTATGCTAGAGAGCGTAGCCGAAGAGCTGATCCCCGTCGATGAGCAGCTATTCACCGAACTACCCGACCAGAGCGACGAGGTCGACTGTGGATCGTGGCGAAACGGAGCCTACATGATATTCACGAGCGGCACAACGGGTGAGCCCAAAGGCGCTCTCATCGAGCATGGAGCTCTTATGTCGAGTGCACTCGCCCACGGACCCGCGATGATGATGGACTCCAGCACGCGATCGTTCCAATTCGCTGCGTCTACCTTTGACGTGAGCATAACCGAGATCTTAACCTGTATGATCTTGGGTGGATGTGTCTGCATACCCAGCGAAGACGATCGACTGAACGCGGTCGAAGAGGCCATCACAGAGCTCCGAGCAAACTGGGCGCTTTTGACCCCGACATTTGTTAAGTTTATCAACCCCGCCAGTGTCCCTACATTGAAAACACTCGTTACTGGTGGAGAGGCCATGACGCAGGCTGTCATCCGCTCGTGGTCGCACATCAACCTCATCAACTGCTACGGCCCTGCTGAGACATCTGTTGTTTCGCACGTTCATCGCGGCATGATACAAGGGACTAATCCTCTGAACATTGGCCATCAGGTCGGCATACACTGCTGGATTGTGGATCGGGACAATTACAATCGCCTGATGCCTGTTGGTGCAGTGGGGGAGCTCGTAATCGAAGGCCATACGCTTGCACGCGAGTACTACAAAGAGCCCGAGAAGACGAGCGAAGCGTTTATTGAAGATCCAATGTGGGCAAGGAACCAATCACCACAAACCAGCTCTAGACGGATGTACAAGACGGGCGATCTTGTTAGGTACAACCACGATGGGACTTTTCATATCGCCGGCCGCAAAGACGCGCAGATCAAGTTCCACGGGCAACGCATCGAACTCGGAGAGATAGAGCATCACATCAATGCCAGCGTCAGTATCAAACATGGAATGGTCGTCTTACCGAGAGAGGGCTTCTGCAATGGTCGACTCCTAGCCATCGTGCAGCTCTGTGATGCTCTGGATCAAGACCTCGTGCCCAATGGCCAGCCGTATAAGCTTATCGACGGCGATCTTGAGGGTACCGCGCAAGACAAGATCACAGAGACTAAGGAGTTACTGAGTGAGAGACTACCATCATACATGATACCGTCCATGTGGATTGCAGTCGAGTTCATTCCTCGTCTCCAATCTGGGAAACTCGATCGGAAGCAGACAGCAAAATGGATCGATAATATGAGCGAGGCTTTGTATCGACAACTCAATCCTGTGGCAGCAGCCCTGCAACGCTCAGGGAATCTCAAGTGTGAAAGCAAGATCGAGTTGGAGCTACACAAGATATGGACGTATGTCCTAAACCTCAAGGAAGAACAGCTTGGCGTCGCACAATCCTTCCTCAGCGTCGGCGGTGACTCCATCTCCGCGATGCAAGTTATGAGCGAGTGCAAGAAACGTGGTCTCGGCCTGGCAGTCTCGCAAATCATCAATTGCAAGTCCATCAGCGCACTGGCACTACAGGTCAAGGATATCGAAAGGCCCGCACTTCTGCACGAGATGGTGGAAGAGCCGTTTGACCTCTCGCCTATCCAGAAGCTCTACTTCGCGAGGCCGAATTACGACCAGGGTCACTACAATCAGAGCTTTTTGCTGCGGACGAGTCAGCGTATCAATGAGGCAGATCTACGAAGGGCAATGGAGGCTCTTATTCTTAGGCACTCGATGCTGCGTGCGAGGTTTCGGCAGGATGTCGGCGGAGAGTGGCAGCAACGTATTACCAATGACATTACATCCTCGTATCGACTGCGTGCCTTGGAACTGACGTCGCAAGAGGGCGTCGATCACTCGCTTGTCGACAGCCAGACCTGCCTAGATCCTGTACAAGGCCCACTTGTCGCTGCTGACTTGATCGACCGAGGACCAGAAGAGCAGCTTTTGTTCGTTGTGGCGCATCACCTGGTCATCGACCTTGTATCATGGAGAATCATCCTCCAAGAGCTCGAGGAGATATTACTCCGGCCCGAAGCTGTGCACGATGTAGATCGTCCGCTTCCATTTCAGGTCTGGTGTAAGATGCAGTCCGAGCATGTTGAGGCGCAGACACCGGACCATGTCCTACCGATCCAGGGCATTCCCGACGGAGATGCTGGGTACTGGGGTATGACAGACATTCCCAATGTCTATGGGCAGATGGTTCGTCAAGGGTTTGGAATTGGGCCGCAGCAAACATCTCTCCTTGTATCCAAGTGCCATGACGCCCTACGGACAGAGATCCCGGATGTTCTCATGGCAGCGATGGCATATTCTTTTGGCCAGATATTCACCGAGCGTCCGATCCCAGCAATATTCGCAGAAGGCCACGGCAGGGAAGTCTGGGATAGCTCAATAGATTTGTCCAACGTGGTCGGATGGTTCACTACCATTTATCCCGTCTTCGCTGGATCAGATTCGCAGATCAGTCTTATAGATACAGTCAAGATGATCAAGGACGCAAGGCGAAAAGTGCCCGATAACGGCCGGCCTTACTTTGCGAGTCGCTGGCTGACAAATGAGGGCCAAGAAGCCTTTTCTCGCCACTGGCCTTTGGAGATCACCTTTAACTACCTTGGCCAGTATCAGCAGCTGGAGCGTGAGGGTGCTCTTTTCACTCCTGAGAGCAATATCGCTGGTGAGATTAGGGAGGCAAGTCAAGGTGCGGACGTCGGGCCTCTGACAGCTTGCATATCCCTGTTCGAGGTGTCAGCAGTCATAGTCAAGGGATCTCTCCGTTTCTCCTTTGGGTTCAACCAGAATATGAAACACCAACCACAGATCCGAGAGTGGATATCCTGCTGCGAACAGAGTCTCGGCGAAGCAATTACATCTCTGGCTTCGATGAAACCTGAGCCTACTCTAAGCGACTTCCCGCTCCTCTCCCTGACGTACGATCGGCTGAGGGTATTCACAGAGGAGAAACTCCCCGAGGCTGGGATCACAGACATGCAACTTATCCAAGATGCGTATCCTTGCTCTCCGATGCAGTCAGGGCTTTTGGTCAGCACCACCAGGGAAAACGCTGCTTATGCTGCCTACACGCTCCATGAAGTCAAGAGCAGGAGCGGAGAGACTGTGGATGTTGAGAAGCTCATTGCGGCTTGGAAACGCATGGTGCAATACCATGCTATTCTCAGGACTATCTTCTTAGAGAGCGTGACGTTGGAGGATTCCATATATGACCAAGTTGTGCTCAAGGAAGTTGAACTTCCATTCACTATCTCTGAGAGCGGCACAGATGAGGATGCGATTGCGGCGCTGAAAGTACCTACGAACCATGGAGACAACTCATCCCGACTTTTACACCACTTCCACGTCTGTAAAGCAAAGAGCGGCAAGGTTTTTTGCCGATTAGACATCAGTCATGTCATCATGGATGGCACCTCACTTTCAATCCTCTTCCGCGATCTTGCACTGGCATATCAAGGTATCCTCAAGGCTGAGACAGGCCCGCCGTATCGTGATTACATCAGAGCTCTTCAAAGCCAGCCTGTCCAACCTGGTATCGACTACTGGAAGTCTTATCTAACTGGTATTGAGCCATGTCTTTTCCCTGTTCTGGATGATGGGGAGGTTGCAGATGTCAAGGAGCTGCGACACTTGAGGGTCAGATTTGATGAGCTTGCTGAGCTGCATAGTCTTTGTGAGCGACAGGGAGTCACTATCGTCAACGCCATCTATGCCGCCTGGGCGGTCACGTTACGTTTATACACTGGCTCCGACCAAGTCTGCTTTGGCTATCTGACATCGGCTCGCGATCTGCCAATCGAAGGTATCCGTGATACCATCGGTCCCATCATCAACATGGTCACATGCCGTGTCAACGTTGACAGCTCAACCAACCTTGGAGACATCATGACATCGGTGCAGAGGGGCTATCTAGACAGTCTAGAGTACCGCCACACGCCCTTAGCTCAAGTCCATCACGCCCTTCAGCTTTCCGACGCTGTTCTCTTCAACACAGCCTTGTCGTACAGAAAGCTACCGCCAACGCCGCAGACGGACCTTGTGTTTGAGGAATGCTGCCCTACCTATGACCCAGATGAGTACAATGTGTCGGTCAACATTGAAGCAGGCGAGAACGACATGGCGGTTGACTTGATGTACTGGTCAGATACCCTGTCTGATGGACAAGCTGTCAATGTTGCTAGCACCTTTACAAAGGCGCTTAGAAATATTCTGCATCACTGCAACCAGCCCATTGCTCAGCTCGACCATTTGGGTTCTTGGCATCGCAACAAGATCAGTCAATGGAACCAGCGGATTCCTGATGCCATTGAAAGTTGCATCCATGACTTGTTCAAGCAGCAAGTTGCCTTGCGACCCGACAGCCCCGCTATTGTCTCATGGGATATGGGCTTTACGTACGCCGAGCTTGATGCCGCCTCTGACAAGCTTGCCTATCGTCTTGCTTCCTTGGGCGTCTGCCTAGAGACCTTTGTGATGGTCTGCTTCGAGAAATCTGCTTTTGCTATAGTTTCGATGCTGGCCATTCTCAAAGCTGGTGGTGTATGCGTGCCTCTGGACCCAGCGCACCCGGAAGCTGCGCATCGACTTCGAGCCGAGGATACAGGTGCTACTATCGCCCTTGTATCACCCTCATTAGTGTCCAAGCTCAGCTTCATCGTCAAGACAACGGTGGCTGTGGACGCAGATCTACTTCAAACCATCTCCACGGAACCTGCGCCACCTCTTCCTCAAGTCACACCTCACAACGCCTGCTTTGTTATTTATACATCGGGTAGCACAGGTCGGCCAAAGGGTGTGGTGCTTGAGCACAGAGGCATCGCCAGCAACGCCATATACTCAGGCCCTAAGCTAGGCTACGGCTCAGACTCGAGGGTGTTGCAATTCGCTTCTTACACGTTTGACAACAGTCTTGCCGAGATTTTCAGCACCATCAGTCTGGGAGGCTGCGTATGCGTACCCTCGGACCATGAGAGGCTCAACGACCTGGCCGGGGCAATTAATCGGTACAGAGTCACGTTGGCTGATATAACACCCACAGTGGCCTGCTTCCTCAAGCCATCAGATGTTCCGACCTTGAAGACTCTGGCTCTTGGAGGTGAAGCGGTGACTGCCAAGTGCGTTGGCATATGGCGCGACTTTGTGTCTCTGCGATGCTGCTATGGGCCGTCAGAATGCTCCGTCAACTCGACCTTCTCTGGAGATATCGCCCAGCCAGGGAAGGCCAACAACATTGGCCGTGCCATTGGTAGCGTCGCTTGGGTAGTCGATGCAACTGACCATAACCTTCTTGTCCCGATTGGTTGCGTTGGCGAGCTCCTCATCGATGGCCCTATTGTATCTAGAGGCTACTTGAACCTCCCAGACAAGATGACCCAGTCTTTTGTTCCTCCACCGGCCTGCACCGACGGAATAGCCGAGAACGGTAGGCCGGGTCGCAACCTCTACAAGACCGGCGACCTTGTGCGCTACAACTCCGACGGCACCCTTACATACTTGGGTAGGAAAGATACCCAAGTCAAGCTCAACGGCCAACGCATCGAACTTGGAGAGATCGAGCACCACATCGAGGAGAATCTCCCCAGTGGCTGGGAATCTGCAGTGGAGCTTGTCACATCACAGGGCAGGAAGTTGCTCGCCTGCTTTATCTGTGCTCATGGCGATGTTTCCCTTCGAGAAACGAGCGATGAGAGCATGGTACTCGACATGGATGAGACTTTGAGATCTCTTGCAAAAGAGCTCGAGATTGTGCTGTTCAATGCAGTTCCCGCCTATATGGTCCCATCCTCTTGGCTCCCCGTCTCCAAGATGCCTCTTACTTCTTCAGGCAAGCTGAACCGGCGCAGTCTGAGGGTTCTTGGAGAATCGGTACCAGCAGCCAAGATGAAGTCTTACAAGCTTGCCATTAAGAGTGGCAGAGCACCGTTCACTGAAGTAGAGAAGCAGCTGGCTGCTATGTGGGCTCAGCTGCTCAACATCGACGTGGCGTCTATCGGAGTACAGGATCACTTCTTCAAACTTGGAGGCGACTCGATTGGGGCTATGCAGCTTGTGACGCTGGCTCGATGCTCCAACATCGACTTGACCGTCGCAGGGGTGTTCCAGAAGCCATCACTACTGGATATGGCCGAGTCCGCGGTTCCATTATCCAAGGGTCCTACCACGACATACCGACCGTTCTCGTTGTTATCTCGCGAATGTCCGGTCGATGTGCTACAAAAGACCGTTGCTGACTCTGCTCGTATCGATATCGGAGATGTTCAAGATATATATCCATGCTCCGCACTACAAGAGGGTCTTATGGCTCTGTCGACCAAGGATCCTGGCGCTTACGTGGCGCAACTCGTCTATCGACTGCCGAGCAACATCGATACCGGCAGGTTCCAGAAGGCTTGGAGCATTGTGGTGGAAGCTGAACCAACGCTGAGAACGAGAATCGTTCATACAGAAGATGCTGGATTCGTGCAGGTTGTTGTCGCTGGGGAAATACCCGAATGGTCCACCTTTGCCAGCCTCTCCGATGCCGACACGATTCGACGCCAGCTTCCACTGCATAATGGTGCGAGATTGACCAGCTACGGTATAGTTGACGATGGTTCTACGGGCAAAAGCTTTGTGTGGACTATCCATCATTCCATCTATGATGGCTGGTGTCTTCCTCTCATCCTCGACAAGGTTAAGCGATGCTACCATGACGATCTGAGTTCCACGCAAATCAAGGGCCCCGCCTACTCCGAATTCATCACGTACCTCACAGACCTCGACCGGAATCAGGACATCGATTTCTGGATGTCCCATCTCTCCAACATATCCACCCAGCACTTCCCACGTCTTCCCAACGCTGACTATCACTCCTCCGCAACGAGTCTGCTAGTTCACAAGGCAGCTTTGGCAAGCCCATCAGGGTCAGAGATCACTGCTGCGACTAGGATCCGCACAGCTTGGGCGATGGCGGTCTCTACATACTCTGGAGCCAATGACGTTGTCTTCTGGGAGACCATGACAGGGCGCGATGCTCCTGTCGTCGGGATTGAGGACATGGCTGGTGTCACATTGGCGACTGTACCCACACGTGTAGTCATCGAACCTTCAAAAACCGTTGCTGAGCTTCTTACATCAGTGCAGGATCGCTCAGCAGCTGTGAGAAGACACCAGTTCGCTGGGATTCAGTGCATCAGAAACATCAACGCTGATACAGCCCTTGCTTGCGGCGCTCAGAACCTCTTGGCCATCAACTATGGATCTCGAGAGTCGGTGGATACCTTTTGGTGCGAGCAGTCAAACGAGATGGCCGGTACGAACTTTTACTCGTCATATCCGCTCATGCTGTCGTGCCACTTTGCAGATGGCGAGCTCGAGACGGTCGTGCACTTTGATCCCAACGTTATACCTGGGCGACAGATGCAGCGTATCATGGATCAATTTGCGCTGATGCTGGAGTCAGTGTCGTCGTCTGATCTACTGGATGAGAAGATTGGCGATGTACCGCTGTTGAGCTGCAGTGACCAACAGACGCTGCGTGATATGAGCCGTACTATCCCGTCACCCTCAGGACAACTCATTCATGAGGCTATCGGGGCTCAGACAGTGGTTCAACCACGAGATAAGCTCGCTGTCATGTCGTGGGACCAGAGCCTCACATACGCTGATCTGGACTCTCAATCTACACGTCTTGCCGGTGTTTTGGTGACAAATGGCGTTTCCGTCAACTCCATCGTTCCCTTCTGCATGGACAAGTCATCTTTAGTTGTTATCGCCATCCTGGCCATTCTCAAATCGGGTGCTGCTTTTGTGCCTCTTGACCCAGCGCACCCCGATGCTCGGATCAAGGGCATTCTCACCGACACTGGGGCCACAGTGGTTCTTTCATCTGATCAACACGCCGAGCGCTTGATCCAGCTCGGATCACACGTCATCTCCGTCGCGGAGGCTCTGGCAGACGGTAGTGCGCTAGGCCAAGACGTCCCCACCAACCAAGCACCTCTATCATTATCCGCCAACAGTCCAGCATACATCATCTTCACCTCCGGCACAACTGGGAAGCCCAAGGGAACCATTATCGACCACTCCGCATTCTGCACCGGCGCGTATGCACATGGTCGCGCCATGGGCATGACAGAGTCATCACGCGTCTTGCAGTTTGCCTCCTACACCTTTGACGCCAGTATCATGGAGATCCTCACCACGCTTATCCACGGTGGGACTGTTTGTGTGCCAAGTAGTGACGAGCGGCTCCACGATCTTGCGGGTGCTGTCAACAGGATGCACGTCAATTGGGCTCTTTTGACGCCTTCGGTGGCCCAGCTGCTTCAGCCCTCGCTTGTCCCTGGTCTCGAGACACTCGTGCTCGGGGGTGAGGCCATGTCTTCTGCTCACATCTCAACGTGGGCGCCGTCAGTTCGTCTTATGAACGCGTACGGACCCAGTGAGACTGCAGTGGTAGCTGCTGTCAACCCGAGCGTTACACTGGATTCTTCTCCCTCAAACATCGGACATGCTGTCGGTGGTATTTGCTGGGTCACTGATGCTGTCAACCACGACAGGCTTATGCCCATTGGCGCTATCGGCGAGCTCGTGATAGAAGGTCCGATCCTAGCTTACGGGTATCTGAATGACCCCGAGAGAACTGCAGAATCCTTCATCACTAGCCCGAAGTGGTGTAGACAGTTACCCACGACTCCTGCAGACAAGGAACGCAGGTTCTACAAGACAGGAGACTTGGTCAAACTTGGTGAGGATGGGATTGAGTTCCATGGACGCAAGGATGATCAAGTCAAAGTCAACGGTCAGAGAATCGAACTTTCTGAGATCGAACATCATTTGAGCGCTGACCCTGCCGTCGAGTCCTGTCTAGCGGCTGTTCCGGTTTCTGGCCCCTTCAAAGCCCGCCTGGTAGCCATTCTATCACTCCATTCTGTTACAACCAACAAGGGAGATGAAGAGATGCAGATCATGCCCAAGTATCCTCCATCGCTCTTGGTGGGTATTCGCGAAGGCCTTGCAAGGCATCTGACATCCTACATGATCCCAACTCTATGGATTGTCGTGAACCATGTTCCTCTCCTCCCCTCTGGCAAGCTTGACCGCAGGCGCACTTTGAGATGGGTTGAGGACATGTCTCTTGAACAATACCATCTTGTTCTTGATGCGCAGGAAGAGGCATCCGCTCTGGATAGGGAACCAACGGAAGTGGAGATCAAGCTTAGGGCTGCTTGGGCTAAGACCCTCAACCTCCAGGTTGATGTGGTTCCATTCAAGCAGTCGTTCATCCATCTCGGCGGCGATTCGATATCAGCCATGAAGTTAATGGCCATTTGTCGCTCCTCCAATATGGCTGTATCTGTCAGTCAGATCATGCGGGCCAAGTCCATCATTGACCTTGCCTCTGCTGTCACCAACGTCAAGGAAGTCCTGTACGACGAAGAACAGCTGGAGAAACCTTTTGAACTATCACCTATCCAAAAGGTTTACTTTGAGAATATCGGTCTAGGTTCTCAACACTTCAACCAGAGCATGACTCTGGCTACGACCCGCATCATCGCCTCGCAGGAGCTGTCGGATGCTCTGCGCTGTATCGTCGGGATGCATAGCATGATGCGTGCTCGGTTTTCGCGGGTCCATGGCAAATGGGCCCAGAGGATTACCAGCGATGTCGCTGGCTCCTACGCCCTCCGTTCACACGGCATCGTTGATGAGAAGCGACTCGTGGAGTTGGTAGCGGAGAGTCAGACTACCCTAAACATTGTTGATGGACCGATACTTGCTGTCGACATGTTTGAGATGGAGGGCACTGGCAACCAGATCGTCACATTCGTTGCTCATCACTTGATTGTCGATGTCGTGTCTTGGAACATCATCTTACAGGATCTAGAAGGGTTCTTGTCACCATCTACCTACAGCCCTTCCAAGTCACTCTCTTTCCAGGCGTGGGATTCCAAACAACGCGACGAATCTCGGAAAACCTCACTAGAGCATGTATTCCACGATATCCCAGTCCCTCCATCAGACCGCCGGTATTGGGGAATGGAAGGCGTGCCGAATCTTCATGGCGACTCAGTCACAGAAACAATGACGATACCCAATGGCACATCAACCCTGCTCTCAGGCAGTGGCCATGATGTCGTCGACGTCTTACTAGCATCGCTGTTAGCATCCTTCCGCCAAACCTTTCCAGATCGTTCTCCAATACCCCCCATATTCAACGAGGGTCATGGAAGAGAGCCTCCCGATGACACTTTGGACTTATCACGCACCGTTGGATGGTTCACCACTCTCTGTCCTGTATTTCTCCCCGAAGCCATTCCTACCGAATACGACATCCTTGATTTTGTGTGCTGGGTTCGGGACTTTCGGATAAAGCTTCCCGGCAACGGTCGACCTTACTTTTCTTACAGCATGTTACCTAACTCGAAGCCCCAGATTGAATTCCCGGTTGAAATTGCCTTCAATTTCCTTGGCCATACACAGGACTTTGGAGCAGAGGACTGCGTGTTCAAATCTATCGGTGGATGCATGTTGGACTCTTTGAGCTCGAAGTCCGACATTGGGGCCGACATCCCACGTTTGGCACTCATAGAGATTTCTGCTTCTTTCACTAACCAAGGGCTGATCTTTGACTTTTCCTTCAACCGCCACATGCACCACCAGCCGTCTATCAGCAGATGGATTGAGAGCTGCAGTGACTACATACACCGAGCAGCCCAAAGGTTATCTCACGATGCACGAGAGCCATCCTCTGATCTGTCTCTACTTCCTCTGGCCTTCAAGACGGAGTCCCAAGTTACGCAGGCCCTCGCCGAGTTGGGCATCTCTCCCGATAACGTTGAAGCAATATATCCATGCTCCTCGGTTCAGCAAGGCATCCTTTTGTCCCAGATCAAGGACCCTGGATACTACTCTTACTCCATCACATTTTCAGTTACATCCACCCGACCAGGCGATGTGATCGACGTGCAAAGACTATCAGAAGCCTGGAAACGTGTTGTACATCGACATTCCACGCTCCGGACGGCGTTTGTCGACAGTACACTACAGGAGGGCGCTATCAGTCAAGTCGTTCTGAGGAATCACGATGCCAACATTTCCATCGTTGAGTGTCCTTCCACAGAGGTAGGCCACAGGCTCAGTAGACATTCACCTCTTGGTCTTCCTACAAACCAGCCACCTCACCGCCTCACAATCTTCAACACCACAGAGGGCACAGTGCTGTGCGTTCTCGAGATGAGCCATGCCATCTCTGATGGAACCTCTATGCCTATTCTGTTCAGCGATCTTGGCCAAGCGTACGAGGGCAGCCTGGATACTACCAACCTTGCAGTTTATAGGGACTACGTCTCCTTCTTGCAGCGAAGTGGAGGCTCTCAGGACTCCAAATACTGGAAGGCGTATCTGGACGGCGCTGAGCCTTGTTGCTTGCCCCTGCTGACAGACGGGACGACAGCGCCCAGGACTCTTGAAACCTTTGCTCAAGGTATCTCGCATGCCGCTGAGCTTCAAGCGCTCTGCACCAAAAGAGGCATCACCCTATCCAATCTACTACAGCTGGCGTGGGCACTGGTACTCCAAGCATACACAGGCGTTGACGATGTGTGCTTCGGCTATCTTGTCGCTGACAGAGATGTACCCGTCAGTAGCATTGATGAAGCAATTGGTGTATTCATCAGTATGCTCGTCTGCCGCGTCCGCCTCGATCCCTGTACCAGCCTCGACAACGCCCTGCAAACCATCCAGGAGGACCTCGCCACGGCCATGAACTACAAGAATGTTTCGCTCGCCAGCTTCCAACACGCTGTGGGTATCTCCAACGAACCGCTCTTCAACACCGCCTATTCTTTCCAGCGTAGATCAGTCTCCAAAGACATGGCGACAGGTGCTATTTCGTTCGACGTCAGAGATGCGCAGGATCCTAGCGAGTACGACATGACTGTCAATGTCGAGGTCTGGGATTCGAATGTGGAACTGCAGTTATGTTACTGGCAAGACAAAGTCTCAGACGCGCAGGCTGTCAACATTGCTTCTGCATTTGACCAGATCCTTTCCTCGATTGCGACGTGCGACACAGCACTTCCGGTAGGCCAACTGAGCATTCTCAGTGACCATGGTAGAGAGCAATTGATGTCATGGAACAAGTCTGAGCCTGAGGTCTTGAACGAATGTGTGCACCACGTCTTCGAGGATAATTGCCAACGATTACCAGACCATACTCCCGCCATTGACGCTTGGGATGCCACCTTTACCTACCCTGAACTCGATGCAGCTGCTTCGCGATTCGCTCAGTACCTCGTCTTCCTCGGTATCGGTCCAGAGATGTACGTCCCACTCTGTTTCGAAAAGTCAGCATGGACCGTCGTTGCCATGATGGCAGTCCTCAAAGCCGGTGGTGCTTTTGTTTCTCTTGACCCTACTCATCCACCCGATCGTATCAAGTTCTTGGTTAGCAATGTCGACGCCAAGCTCGTCATCTGCTCCTCGTCCTTGAAGGCCAAGTTCGACAGTCTGGATCTTCCTGCTATTCCCCTTGGTAAAGAGACCATGTCTTTGCTGCCCCCCGTGTTGCCAAACTCGCCCAAGATCACTGTTCGGCCTGACAACGCTGCTTACATCATCTTCACCTCAGGAACGACAGGTGTTCCTAAGGGTACGATAATCGAGCATGCATCCTTCACCACTGGAGGGACGGCTCATGCCAAGGCCATCATGATGACATCTTCCTCTCGCGTGCTGCAGTTTGCATCTCACACATTCGATGCCAGCGTTATGGAGATCCTCTCCACTTTGTTAGTGGGCGGTTGCATCTGCATCCCCAACGACCAAGACCGCATGAACGATTTGTCAGGCGTCATTGCCAAGTTCAACGTTAACTGGACCTTGCTCACACCATCTGTCGCGAGTGTTCTCAAGCCGGGCAGTCTTCCTACTCTCAAGGTTCTCGTCACCGGCGGCGAGGCAATGTCGAGAGACCACATTACGAAATGGGCTAGCCATGCAGCTCTGGTAAACGCTTACGGACCCAGTGAGACGAGTGTTATCGCTGCAACAAGCACGAAGGTTGATCACGACGGAAACATCCTCAACAGTGATCCAGCTACTATCGGTCACCCTGTTGGTAGTCGTTGCTGGGTTGTCGATGCGAGAAACCACAATCGCCTCATGCCCATCGGTAGTATCGGTGAACTACTCGTGGAGGGGCCCATCGTGGCAAGAGGCTATCTTGGTAACGAGTCAAAGACGAAAGAGGCGTTCATAGAACCTCCGACTTGGCGTGCAGACGTGAAGGTCGAGGGAAATGGCATCGGTCGTCTGTACAAGACTGGTGATCTGGTCATGTATAACTCGGATGGGTCTCTCAAGTACGTGTCACGCAAGGACACGCAGATCAAGCTCAATGGACAACGTATCGAGCTTGGGGAGATTGAGTATCATGTCCAAGCTCACTTACCAGACTATGTTCAAGCCGCTGTTGAAATAGTCGTTCCGCAGAGCAAGACTTCAACCAAGGCACTAGCCGTCTTCTTCATCAGCGGCGATGATGTCGAGGATACATTCACACAAGACGTTGATCCACTCCTAGCAAGCATCTCCAGTGCATCAACTGAACTTTCCCAGTCTCTCAAGTCAGCCCTCAGGAATGCTCTGCCATCGTACATGGTACCCACCATCTATATCCCGCTGGCCAAGATGCCATTGACCTTGGCTGGGAAGCTCGATCGACAGAGACTCAAGGCCATTGTCAAGTCTATACCACCTCCACTGATGGCTTCCTACAAGCTGTCTGAGGCCTCTCGAACCGGAAACCTCCGTACCACAGCGATGCAACGCAAACTGCAGAAAGCCTGGGCCACAGTCTTGAAGATTCCCGTCAACCAGATCAGCAAAGGCGATAGCTTCTTCAGACTCGGCGGTGATTCAGTCGACGCCATGAAGCTCGTTGCGGCGGCTAGGGCGGAGGGCCTTGTAATTACCGTCATGGCCATCTTCAGCAACCCTATCCTTTCAGACATGGCAATGTCCTGCAAACACTCGGACGAATCTCGAGCCTCACTTGTAGACCCGTTCTCGCTGCTTTCAGATATTGAAGACCTTTCATTGCTCCTGCATGAGATTGCAGGTCGATGCAACGTGCAGGAGCACCAGATTCTTGATATCTACCCTTGTAGCTCTCTGCAGGAGGGTCTTGTTGCCTCGACTTCGCAACAACCAGGCGCATATGTCGCTACTTATGTTTTCGAACTTCCGTTTGAAATCTCCATCGATCGTTTCAAGCTCGCCTGGCAGAATACTGTTGATAGAGTCGACATTTTAAGAACTCGCATCGTGAACACGTCGCTCAAGTCCTACCAAGCTGTTCTTGCTCCTCATGACATTGAGTGGGAGCATCATAACGACCTTGAGTCTGCCACAGCCAAGACTGGATCGGTACCTGATCGCAATGGAGGAGTTCTAGCCCGCTATAGTATTGTCAAGGCGCCTGATGATGGGCCTTGCCACTTTGTATGGGTTGTACATCACGCGCTATATGATGCATGGAGTATGCCGTCTCTACTCAAGCTAGTCTCTCAATTCTACCATGGAGACACTGCTCATGAACACGTGGTCGAATACGCCAACTTCATCAAGTTCATCACCAACGCTGACGCTGAAGCCTCAGATGAGTTCTGGAAGGCTAGGTTCCAAGACAGCGCTTCCATATCCCATTTCCCCAAAATCTCTTCAGTACCAACCGCACAATCATGCCATGAGTCTCTGACACATACGATACAGTACAGTAGGAGTGGACTCGGAATGGACATCACGATCCCAACAATCATCCGGGCGGCATGGGCGCTTGTACTGGGGTCTCAAACTGGCTCTGACGATGTCGTCTTCGGCGAGACCCTGTCTGGACGTGACATTGCCCTCGACCGTGTACAAGACATCCTCGGACCGACATTAACCACGGTACCGTTACGAGTTCAGATCGATCGTAACAGTTCCATTGGCGATTTGCTGAAGAGTCTTTATGGACAAGCCACACAGGTGATTCCCCATCAGCACGCAGGCCTCCAGCGCATCAGACGCCTGAGTGATGCGATATCAGTCGCATGTGACTTCCAGAACTTGCTGGTCATACAGTCATCCGACCAAGAAACAGGCCAGGATGACTTGCTGAACCCGATCCAACACGACGGTGGTCAGCAAAGCTTCTTCACATATCCCCTTGTTGTCGAATGCTCCATTGAGGCGCATCAGCTCGTCTTGACGGTTCACCACGATAACAAGATCATCTCCCGTTGGCAAGCGCAGCGAATCGCCAAACAGTTCGAGACGCTGTTGGGGCAGCTCACGGATCTATCACTTCGAGAACCCGGCCGCAAGGTATCAGAACTTCGACTCTACAGCCAAGAGGACGTGGAGACGATCAAAGGATGGAACAGTAGAGTCCTGGAGCCTTCAGAACAAAGTATCCCGGAGTTGTTCTGGCAGTCAGTATCAACCAGGGGTAACGATACCGCCATTCGTGCCTGGGACGGTCAACTCAGCTACGATAATCTTGCTCAACATGCCACGGACCTCGCAAGAATACTCGTGCAGAAGGGTGTACGCGCTGAGGAACTGGTCCCATGCTGTATGGAAAAATCTCTGTGGACGACAGTCTCAATGCTCGCTGTGATACTCGCTGGAGGCGCAATCGTTCCTATGGATCCTGCACATCCCCCTGCTCGCCACGCCGAGATCACGCGCGACTGCCAAGCCCGTGTTGTGTTATGCGCGCCGCAATATCAAGAGCGCTTTCGGGGTCTTGTCGAATCTGTTCTTTTAGTCGATGCTGACCTGTTCACTGTCAAAGTACCTTGCCAAGAACTTTCCAGGCAGGATCTGCCAGCTGTCGCACCTCGAGACGCTGCATTTGTCATCTACACCTCCGGCAGTACCGGAAAGCCGAAAGGCGTTGTCATTGAACATGGCTCATTCGTGATTAGCTCCAGGGCTTTCATGAAACGCATGAATATGAGTCCAGCTTCAGGCGTACTCCATTTTGCATCCTACGCATTCGACATTGCCATGGGAGAGACATTTGCTCCTCTGACTTGTGGTGCCTGTGTTTGCATACCCAGCGAGGAGATGAGGATGTCAGATCTTGCCGGCTCTATGAACACTCTTAATGTCACTTGGACATTCCTAACGCCCTCACTCGCAAATCTACAGGACCCCTCTAAGTTCACTACGCTGAAGACACTGGTCTGTGGAGGCGAGACACTTACTCCCGAAACCATCAGTGCCTGGGGAGACAAGGTCGAGTTGATGAATGGGTACGGGCCAGCAGAGTGCACCATGTTTGCCGTCGCCAACAACGCCGTCTCGGCTTCTAAGGACCCCGCGAATATCGGCCACGCCATGGACGGGAACCACACTTGGGTCGTCGATCCGAGAGATCACAACTGTCTTGTACCTGTAGGCTGTGTAGGAGAACTCCTCATCAGCGGTCCCATTGTGACCCGTGGGTATTTGAACGACAGGAAAAAGACGTCTACGTCGTTCGTCGACAACCCAGCGTGGGTGAACCTCTTCACGAACGAGTCCGTGCGTTTGTACATGACAGGCGACTTGGTGAGATATTGCCCTGATGGGACTCTCGATTATCTAGGACGTAAGGATCACCAGGTCAAGCTTCACGGCCAGCGCATGGAGCTCGGTGAGATTGAGGCTCGTCTTGAGTCTGACTCACGCATTCGCCAGGTCTTGGTCAATCTACCCAGATCTGGTACCTTCAAGGGCCATCTGGTAGCCATTGCCTCTCTCCAGGATCTCTTACCCACTGATTCAGCCCTTCCTACGACTGGCTTCGTCCCTATTCCCGAATCCGCCATGGATTTTGCCCGATCGCAGATCTGCGCAATGCAACACGATCTAGCCGAGACACTTCCACCTTATATGATTCCGTCAGTCTGGCTCGCAGTTCAAAGTATCCCCCTTCTGCTATCTGGGAAGATCGACAGAGCGAGTGCGAGCAGTTGGCTTGCCGATGTAGATGCGGACTTTTGTAGGGTCACCATCGACTTGGACCATGGACAACATACTGTCGACGCAGAAGTTACACCGATTAGCCAGCAGCTCAGGCGTATCTGGGCATCAGTCCTCAACATTCCAGAGACAGAAACGCCGATGAATCGTTCTCTCATTTCCCTCGGCGGTGACTCCATCATGGCGATTCAGATACTTACACGCTGTCACGACCAGTCTATTTCATTGACTATGCAAGACATGATGAGCGCCAAAGGAATTTCCGAGTTATCTTCTGTCGTCGCTGCCAAAGAAAACCGAGTGCTCGACCACTACGAGGAAGATGACGACCAGGCATTCGAGTTGTCCCCAATCCAACGCCTCTTCTTCAACAACAGCGCCAACAAGGACCGTGGAGATCGTCTTAACCAAAGCCAACTCTTGTCTATCAACAAGCATATCGATATATCCAGCCTCCAAGATGCTCTTGACGCTCTTGTTGAGAGGCACCCGATGCTTCGCGTGCGGTTTAGTAACTCGCCTGATGGAGAATGGACACAGCATATTGTCTCGAATGTCCAAGGATCATATGGTTTTCAACACCATGAGATCGCTGCAGAGCCTGACATGGTTCCAATAATAGCCGCCAGCCAGAATAGTATCGAAGTTTCTGGTCCCGTCTTTGTGGTCGATCTATTCACACTGTCTAATGATTCTCAAGTACTGTCACTTGTCGCTCATCATCTAGTCGTCGATATCGTTTCATGGATTAATATCATCCACGACCTCGAGGCACTTCTGACCTCTGCCTACTCGCCGCCCACCAAGCCCCTCTCATTTCGCAGATGGAATGCTTTACAGATCGAATGTGTCAATTCCCTCGATAATGGTGCAACACTTCTGCCTTTTGAAGTACAGCCTGCCGACTTGGACTTCTGGGGCATGTCAAAGATTTCCAACGTCTACGGAGACATGAAACAAAAGTCGTTCGTCATCACAGAGAGTGATGTTGTCTCCTCCATACTGGGTGACTCACATAGGGCTCTCAAGACTGAACCAATTGATTTATTCATCACAGCAATTCTCAAATCCTTCGCACAGAGCTTCGACAGCCGGGAGCTGCCAACACTGTTCAACGAGGGTCATGGTCGTGAACCTTGGGATTCAGCCATTGATCCTTCGCAAACCGTCGGATGGTTCACCTCGCTCTGTCCTGTGCACGTATCACGACAAAGCCTCGATCATGGCGATGAAGTCGACCATGTTCGTAGGGTGAAAGATGTGCGACGCAGCATTCCCAGCAACGGCCGTCCGTACTTTGCGCATCGCTACCTGACCGATTCAGGCAATGATGAACCAATGGAGATCTTGCTGAACTATCTTGGTCGCACTCAGCAAACAAGCCACAGCGATTCTTTCTTCACCGCCGTTGACTTTCCATTCGCGGAGCAAGATACGCTGGCTATTTCCGACGTCGCGCCCGAGACCTGTCGTCTAGCTCTCTTTGAGATTTCTATATCCGTCCTTGGCGCGGGCATTGGGTTTACATTGATGTACAACCGACACATGCGTCACCAAGACAGTATCGAGAATTGGGTGTCCAACTGTAAGGACATCCTCGTCAACACTACGCGAAAGCTTAGCCAAAGCCCCTCTGCTCCAACACTCAGCGACTTTCCTCTCTTGCCCATCAGCTACACCGATCTGCACGAGATCATGACCACACATCTTCCCAATGCTCATGTCTCGCTAGACATGGTGGAGGATATGTATCCATGCTCGCCTATGCAGACCGGCATATTGCTCAGCCAGCTCCTTGATCCATCGCAGTATCTGTTCCATGTTGTTCTTCAACTCACTCTCCCCGACGGCTCTGCAATCGACACTGTAAAGCTAGTCCAGGCTTGTCACAGAGTCATCGAGCGTCATCCAGCATTGCGAACCATTTTTATTGATAGTCCGCGTCAAGGTGGCTCGTTCGATCAAGTCGTCTTGAGGCCCTTTGAGTCTCGCATCAGCACTATCAAGTGTCGGGAGATCGATGTCATGGCCGAGCTGAACACTAGGTCACTCGGTGAGACTAACAAGAGACACGATGGTCCTATGCTCCCGTATCAGATCACCATCTGCGAAACACCACAAGAAAAGGTTTTCATGAAGCTTGAACTGAACCATGCCGTTACCGACGGCGCTTCGACATCGATCCTCCTCGGTGACATCTCCAAAGCCTACACCGATAGCTCACCTCTGACTCGAGCCCCTTGCTACAAAGAATACATCAAATACATCTCCAATCAATCCACCACTTTAAGCCTTGACTTTTGGAAAGGCTATCTCTCGGGGTCACAACACACCGGATTTCCGACACTCAACCCAGACTTATTAGCTAGCCGCCACCTACAGTCTGTCGCGGTCCAGTTCGATCGTTTCGCAGAGCTACAATCTCTTGGAACCAGACTCGGGGTCACATTCTCAAACATCATCATGGTGGCGTGGGCTCTGTTACTTGGAGCTTATACAGATCGCCAGGATGTATGTTTTGGCTATCTAGCCTCCGGACGTGATGCCCTTATCGATGGCGTCGATGGTATTGTCGGTCCTCTCATCAACATGCTCGTGTTCCGCTTCCAGTTCACGCCCGAGACGCCTCTCGCGACACTCTTCTCCACCGCTCGAGATGACTACATGGCCAGTCTGCCGCACCAGCACTTCTCTCTGGCTCGTGTTAGCCATGCTTTGGGCCAATCGAAGCGGGGCTTCTTCAACACAGCCGTGTCCATCCAGAACGTCGGTGTAACAAGTGTCTCCGAGCCCGACTCTCTTACCTATGAAGCTGTCGATGCCCATGACCCAAGCGAATACGCCGTCACTCTCAATGCCAACGCTACACGAGGTGACGAAGGCATTGTATTTCGCTACTGGACCAACATACTCTCCAGTTCGCAGGCCCAGGACCTTGCCGTGAACATGTCCGAGCTACTAAACAATTTCATCGATCACAGCGACGACACTCTGGTTCACCTTCGACTACTACAGAGCTCACCAGTGGCTCGCAATACATACACGCAATCGCCTGAAGTTGACGGCTCGACGTCCGAGCATGACGACACGAACCACCAAGCCAAAGCAAATAGCTCAGGAATAAGTGCATCCTCGACTTTTATTGACGTCGGCGACGCAGCATCTATGTCATCCAACATGTGCAACTCATTCTCCCGTGACAGAAAGCATCTCCACAACAAACTATCCGCACTATGGAGAGAGAGTCTCGAGTATGAAGGTTGCGCAATCTCACCTACCGACAATTTCTTTGAGTCCGGTGGTGACTCGATTATCGCCATGTCCATGGTTGGCAATGCCAGAGACTTGGACTTGCCACTGACTGTGGCTGATATCTTTAAGAATCCCGAATTCGGTTCGTTGTTGGATTGCCTCAACGACAAGTCGTACAAAGATAGTGACAGGGGTTCCAGCCACGGCCACGTGGAGATTTTGACCTCTAAGAAGGAGAAATGCATCATCAGTGATCACCCTTACAAATCCCTTTCCATGCTTGACGTAGATGATACTGAGCAGTTCGTGCGAAGCCATGTCTGTCCTGTTATCGGCGTGTCTCGAGCCAGCATCATCGACGTCCTCCCCACTACCGACTTTCAAGATCAGGCCATCCACGGAAGTCTTCTAAAATCACGATGGCAGCTCAATTATTTCCATCTGGACTCTTCAGGGTCGCTTGACATGGCGCTACTACAAGAAGCTATCATAAACGTCGTAGCCGCTTTCGACATCTTGCGCACTGTGTTTGTCTCTCATCAAGGCCGTTACTTGCAGGTCATCCTCCGCCACGTCCAACCCACGGTCATTGTTGAAGATGTGGAGAGCATAGATCAATTCACTTCCGAGCTTCAAGTGGCCCATCAGCACGAGGTTCCACGTCCTCAAGAACCGTCCCTGCGTTTCATAGTAGCACGACACAAGTCATCGGAACGGCACCGAATCTTCATCCGCATATCTCACGCGCAGTACGACGGTGTGTGCTTCCCGGCAATCCTAGAGAGTGTGAAGGCCTCATTTGATGGAGAGCCTATCTATCCCACACCCTCATACGCAAGCTACATCCAGAGGGTGTTGGGGGCAAACAGACAAGGATGCTACTCGTACTGGACAGAGCTTCTGAAAGCCTCCACCCCCACTAATATCATCCAGCGAGAGCATACTTCCTTGAGGACAAGCCCTACCCAAGTCTTGAGAAAGGTCGTATCTACACCCTCGCTCGCGTCATTCAACATCACAACCTCAACTGTCATCAAGGCTGCCTGGTCAGCAGTATTGGCAAAGTTCACAGGGAATACGGACGTTATCTTCGGCAACGTTATCAGCGGACGGAATGCCAGCAACATACCTGGGATCCAAAACATTGTCGGTCCCTGTCTCAACGTTGTTCCTGTACGTGTTCGCCATCAATCCTCTTGGACCGTTCTGGATCTTCTTCAATGCATCCAAAACCAGCAGGTGGATAATATGCCGTACGAAACCCTGGGCTTCAGAGAGATCATCAACAAGTGCACTGACTGGGATGATGGTGGAGTCAATGGTTTCTCTACTGTTGTTCAGCATCAAAGTATGCCGCAGACAGAGAGTTTCGCCATGGGAGGAAACACGTATCAAGTTGGTGCGATGGGTTCGCAAGAAGACTGCGCTGATCTCAGTGTTGTGACGACGCCTCAAAATGTCGACAACACTGAAGTTTGTTTGGTTTACAATGGGAATGGAGATATACGCAAGGAATTGGCGGAACAGATGTTTGAAGGTCTCTGCGACAGGATTTCAGTATTCTCGCAGGATCCCTATGCCCTACTATAGTGTTCTGGTATATTACAAGATATTGAGACGGGGGTTCAGTTAATATCATTACTCATAGTCTCTTGATACTAAATATATTGCATTTACCACGCCCGATTTGAACCCAGTTCTGGATGAGTGAATTTTTACGAGCATAAGCAAACCAGAAGGTAAAGAATCAGACCAATGACAATAGCTTAAACTACAAAGATGTAGTTCATATCATCAACCTCGATATTTAAGGAGTACGAAAAGGAATAGCAGACTAGAAGAATCGGCGCCCAGGAAAGAAACACAATGTTGGCCAGGAGTCCCATCTGAGGGCACCAGAAAGGGCTATGTTCAGACTGCAAGCGCCCATTTAGTCTTATTTTTTAAGGGTTGTCACTTGTTGATGGGGAGGACAAGTCAATCACTTCAACTTCCCTAACGTCGGAACCATACACGCCATCGCTATAGTCGTTTCTTCAGCTTAGCTATTGCTGTAGTCAATGAAGCCTCTATAGTGGACCACCTTACCTAAGCCTTTGAGCGATGAAATGAGCATAATACATAATATTCCTAGCCTATTTTGAGATGCTGAAAAAGACTGTATTATATTCTTAGGCTTTTAGACTAGACTTATTAGAAGGCTTGCTTCTCAACTTATTGAAAAGGGCAAAAGTCAATTTGAACTCTAAGTAACTATTACTGAGGTCTAAGAGGGTAAGTTAAATTTGTCAAAAAATAAATTATATATTTAATTTTAGCAATAATATAGAGCACCACTATTAATAGTTTTATCAAAGAAGTATCTTTAATAATACTAGAACTTCCTAAAAACAAAAATTGGTAACGTACACGATAAGCGAAACCAA
>JAADJF010000259.1:0-32071 GCA_012932015.1 Fusarium acutatum | reverse complement strand
TTGATTCTCAATTAAATAATATGTCTCGATCTAATAAAGAGTCTTAAATTGTTCTTACACTTTAGGCCTATCAGGCAGACTTAAAATTAAGTCTGCAATGAGCTGCATTTATCTATAATGTCTACTTCCAGACCCTCCATCACTGATCTCAGGGCAGATAAGCTTATAGTGATTATATCTTAAACTTATGGAAACTGAGTGATCTAGAGGAACAGATTATAGTCCAGTATATCCTTAACCTAGATTTATGAGGATTTCCTTCCCAGCTTCATGATGTTGAAGAAATGGTGAATTAACTGCTTGCTGACTGTGATGCATCATCAGTTGGTAAGCACTAGGCTTATAATTTTATCAGGCAGCAATCAGAGCTTAAGATGCATTTTTAGAGGAGATATAACTATCAGAAGGCTAAATGTAAAGATCTAATCGCTATTTGCAATTAGTTTAGGCTTATATAGAATACAATTATAAAGTATAATATCTGATCAGATGATATCTAGAACTTTAATAAGATCAGCTTTATGATAGGTGTGATATCAAGCGCTATAGTTATTACTAGCTCAGAAAGGTGTAGATAGCTAAAATCAGTCCAGCCTGAAAACTGGGAATAGGTTATAGCAATCTAAGCGATTAATGCAGAAGGTCAGGCGATTGATCCATTCATTATGGTTGCAGGCTAATATCACCTTACCAATTAGTACTGAGAAAGCAACCTCCTGGCCACTTAGGCTATTGCTACAACTAAAAATGGCTAGACAGATAATGAGATAGGCCTTAAGTGGCTAAAGCACTTTAATCGATATATAACTAACCGATTAACTGATCCCTATCATCTTCTGATCCTTAATGGCTATAAAAGTCATCAGTCTGCTGATTTTTAGATATATTATAAGGAGAATAATATCATCACGCTCTATATGCTACCTCATTCTTCCTACCTACTTCAGCCCCTTAATGTTAGGTGCTTTAGGCTGCTGAAAAAGGCATATAGTTGAGAAATAGAGTAATTAATCAGAAGGTCTATAACCTACATTTCTAAGACTGAGTTCTTCCTAGCCTTTTACACTGCCTTTCAATTAACTATAACTGAGTCAAATATTAAGGGAGGCTTTAGAGGTGCTAGCCTTACTCCTTTTGACCCAGAAGCTGTAATCTCAAAGCTTGATGTGCAGCTACAGACTCTAACGCCTGCTGAGGAGGAGGCCCAATAAGCTCAATCTTAGACTTTAAGGACCTTAAGAACAGTTCTTAAGGCTAGATCTCAGTCTGAATACCTTTAGAGATAAATCAGAAGACATTACAGTAGCTCCCTAGAGTCAATTCTTAAAGCTTTAAGATCTCTTGAGAAAGGAACTAAGGCAGTTATGCATAAAGTTGCCTTACTTACAGCTGAGAACTGAGATCTTCAAGAGGTAAATGAGATACTTAGCTGGCAGCGTAGGGCAAAAAGAACACACCTATAGAATAGAGGGAGTATAACTATACAGGAAGGTCAGGATTTAATTGATCAGATGGATGTAGATATACAGGTAATGGCTGAATCATCAAGAAGTGGTAGTCAAGGAAGTTCAGCGCGACTGAGGGTTCAGCGTTGCAGGACTTGCGGTAAGACTGGGCATAATGTAAGAACCTATCAGGAGGGTATTGAGGCCTCTAGAGATGAGTATAGTAGTTAATTTCAATTGATTAGATAGTCTGTTGTGTTTTTATTGCGATTTATCTTAAGAAGGTTGAGATTTTTGTCTCGCTCGCTTGTCTGTCTCGCTCGCTTATCATGTACGTTATATATCACAAAGTTCAGTTTAACACCCTGCATCAAGGTCTGATACTTTCTTGCTCCTTGATGGATATGTATCGATTTCAGACACGCACTGGGTCCAAAACGACATCTGGGGACATATGATTTCTTTATTTACATTGAAATATTTATGTATTTCTATGAATTCTGTAGTTTTAAGTTGGCGATTTTATATATCGTTAGATTTGGCCAGCATCATGCATTCTCATTTGAGACATCGCGCAAAATGATTTCAGGCTACGAGTTAAATCTCGACGAGCTGACTCTGACCTCCGTTTTCCGTATGATTCCCTTGCTGCTCGAGTTATCATCGTCTGTCTCATGTTCCCGAGCTCGCGACGGAACACGCTGGGCAGAGGCGTGAAATGTCCCTTTTCGACCATTGATTGAATCCAGCCTGATGCCCTGACCAGAATTTTGAAGAATATTCTCGCTCTGTGATAATTAGCAACTGTAATGTGCAAGATAGTAGACTTGAGGAACCCACTTCGCCTGTGTACTGATAGTTGGCCTCGTTGGAAGAGCCGTAGTAGAAGTTGAATAGCTTTCGCAGCGGGGGCAAAGAACATGCGATGATGCCGAGACAGCATTCGACGTTGGAGGTGATACTGACGACGCCGAGATGATCTAGATAGCGAAGTTAGCAAGTGCACCTATAGATCAGAGAAGGGCTCAAGGTGGTCAAACATACATGCGATCTCATTCGGATATTTCACCGTGTCGTAGTATTTTAGGTATGGCATCCGAATGCAAGTTGCAATACTCGCTGAGACACCCAGACCGAGGATAGCGATGACGGATATCTTTCTTCGTCGAGACATTTGTAGCCCTGCTACGATAAAGAACGGAATGATTGCACATGCCCAGTCGGTCGCCATCTGGATTGCCGAAACGATGTAGCTCACGGTCTGCAAGCTGATAACCTTCTGACACGTTCCTCTGGCACTTCCGTTAGCTAAACAGGATACTGACGGTAGCTCAAGCGATTGTAAACTTACAAAGCTGGATTCCATGTTGCATTGAAAGGCTTGCAATTGGCAAACACGAATGCCAAGGCGAGAACGGTCACGATGACCATTATCGACATGTTGACGCATATAGGAAAAACAACTCGCTTCCGGCGATCGAGGCGTATACATGTAAAACCGATAGCGCATTTAATAACAGTCGATGAAGTAAAGTATAAAAGTTCCCAGTAGGTTTGGTACTCCACGGCGCGAATAAGGTACATCTGGTTCGGAATATTCGCATCGCGAGAGCCGACTCCATAGCGCGCTGCAAGGATAGCGAAGACGACGGCCGGTATTAAGAGTATCTTTGCTAAAGTTAGACAATCTTAGGTGAGTCCGAAGAAGAGGGTGACTCACTGTCGCAATAACAGCTAGGTAATCTTCGAACCCAAGAAGTCGAGGGGATACTCCAGATAGACCCGCGCGCACATAGATCCTGAGACAAACGACGACAACGCTTATAACTCCGAAGGCGATTGCGAATCCTTGAACAGCTGGTCCAAGATTTTTCGGTGTCAGAGGTTCAAGGGCATCAGCGAGAGCTTGGATTTGCTCTCCTGTCATGGAAGCCGCCATCTTGAAGTCGTCAAATTACGAGATGCGAGAATTGAATCTAGCCCACGCCATTTATTTGAATGGGGCGGGATCTCTTTATTGCCGTTCATGATGGATCTGGCTAACCCTGGCAGCGGCTTGTTGCCACGCAAGGTGTCGATTCCTCCATGGCTGTTGGTTGCAGACCTCCAAGGGGACGCAAGAAAAGTTAGGGCCTCTGATCTGGGTGATGAAAAGACTTAGGCAAACTTAGTCTAAATTAATACGACTTCAGTCCAGTTTAATTTTGTCGCCCGAGAAGATTTCTTGCTCCCCACAGGGCTCCCCCATGTCTGGGTTACTTCTGGATCATGCACACGGGACGTTTTACCTCGCTAGTCTTGATCTGTTTTCAGCTGTTAGGGGTCTGGTAGGGCCAAGACACTCATGTCGCTTTTGTTTCGTGTGCGCGGGTTCTGATTGGAGTGATTTATGTGATGGGAGGGGGGAAGAAGCAAGTTCTTGGTATTAAAATACTACCTTGAAGACACCGGGTAACAATGCCGTGGTTCTTTGTCCTAAAATTATACGAGAATGCGAGTCATACATCTTCCATATATTGGCATCCATGTCACGCAATTCATCAACCGTCAGTCAAAATGCAAGGCAATGATACAACTTGTCATTTACTTTCTGTCTATGAATCAAAAGGTCACATGAGAATACTCAGGCAAGAAATGACTGATCTGAACAACACGTCCACTTCTACTCCGTAGTGGTGAGAGGGAAGAGACGACAACTGGGGACCGCGTTGGTCCCCTGCTCCGGGGGAAACTATTCCCCTGGCCCTGAACGTTGCGCTACAACTTCATATCCAATAACAGCAGCGTAAATTGGAAATAGGGTTTGAGCTACTGCAAGAGCCAAGGAAGAACATGATATGAGAATCCAGGGACGAGACTCCTAAGCGAATAAACACCTGTGAGCAATTATCTCCGTTCCCGTCCCAGACACTACTGTAAGAATGTCCGAGTTGGGAGAGCAAGAGTTCATGTATATAAAATAGGCCAATGCTAAACAAAACAGCACTGAATGGCTGCTCTTCAGCAGGATAGGGAAGTTACTAGTGCATGATATTTTGAAGAAAAATTCTTCGTGTTTCATTTGCGCAAGCCCTGGCTTGAGTGCCCACCTGCAGCGCAACGCCGCAAAGGAACGCTTTTACGACCAGGGATGATGCAGAAACGACCCCTAGGGACTCAATGATGTTGGTTACCTGTCAGTTTTCCGACAAGCCAGTAGCCGCCAGTCACCGCCCTCACCCAAGATTTCCTTCTTCAATCACCTCTCTCTCCTCCTCGGCATTTGCTTTTTCCTCTCGCTACAAATGCCTATTGTCGCGTTCACAATGGGACCTATTCTCGCATTCATAGCCATTCTGGGCTTGTATCTTCTCGGCAATGCAATTTATTATGTCACGCTGCATCCGCTAGCGAACATCCCCGGCCCAAAGATCTGCGGGATCACCCGCATTCCCTACTGGCTGGCTTCGCTCAAGGGTGAGGATGTCAAGTGGATGAAGGGTCTGCACGATCGGTATGGACCGGTTGTTCGCTTTGGCCCGACGGATGTGAGCTATACGGCTAGCGAGGCTTGGAATGATATCCATGGACCTAAAGTTACGGAGAAGGCGCAGGAGTTCTCTGTACAGCCGGTGAACGGTAAGCAATTGATATGGAGGTGATTGAGCTGGGCTTATACAGGCGTTAGGCGTTCCTAGTATGCTTACTACCAATACTGAGAACCATACTCGCGTGCGACGGCTATTTTCACCAGCCTTCTCAGAGCGCGCTTTGAAACAACAAGAGCCTCTGTTCAAAAAGTACTCAGAACTTCTCATGTATAAAATCTCCGAAGTTGGAAGTGATGGTGCCAAACCAGTTGAGATGACGCAACTGCTCAACTTCACAACCTTTGACGTAATGGCTGAGCTCTGTTTCGGACATCCTCTTAATCTCCTAGCACAGAACGAATACAGCCCTTGGGTGAGGTCCATCTTCGAATCGCTTAAGATGTTGCCGATTGCGTCTATGATCAACTACTACCCCATCCTCAATGCCATATTCACTCGTTTTGAACCAAAGTCAGTTACACAACAGCGCGTCACGCATTGCAAACACTCAGAGGATCGTGTGAATCATCGATTGGAGAATGGTTCTGATCAGCCCGATGTTTGGAACTTGGTCATGTCGGCAAAGGAGGGCAAAGGACTTACGCTTCAGGAAATGCACTCTAACGCGGAATTGTTTATGCTTGCTGGATCTGAGACGACTGGTATGTATTAGAAGTTGTCTTCTGATAGACGTACGCGATGACTGACACTGAGAACCTTTCTAGCTACACTGCTGAGCGGTTGCCTTTATAACCTGCTTACCTACCCTGAGAAGATGAAGACACTACTCGAAGAGATTCGCAGCAAGTTCACCAATACCGACGACCTTACGTTTGAACGCCTTGCCGAACTCAAGTACATGAATGCCTGTCTGAAGGAAGCCCTACGCGTCTACCCTCCAGTTCCCATCGGAAGTCCACGAGTGGTCCAGCCAGGCGGCCAGCAAATTCTGGGCAAGTATATCCCACCAGAGACGCGCGTATCAGTCCACCACTACTCAACATACCACTCTGAGTCAAACTTCAAGGACGCCGATACCTTCGTGCCTGAGAGATGGCTCAAGACGGATTCGAAGTATGCTGGAGATATGTGGGAGGCTCACCAACCCTTCGGATTTGGACCTCGGAATTGTCTTGGGCAGAACATGGCTATGCATGAGATGAGGCTCATTTTGGCGACGTTGCTGTTTAAATATGATCTTGAGTTGTGTGAGGAGAGTCGGAATTGGGCGGATCAGAAGTCTTTTGCGTTGTGGATCAAGACTCCGTTGATGATGCGAGCGAAACCTGTTGCTACGCATACCAGACTTAATATCTGAGCATTGCTAGAGGAAATGAATCAGAAATCACAACCTGTTCCACTATAGTGTTTCCCCTCGATCGGTTCTGTGACTCCCTGCTCCTCCACTCCAAAAGCGAGATGGCCAATCTCACTATCTGCGTTTGTTGTCGGTACCTCTCCTCATCTCAATTTCATTGTCGCCATCAGATCCAATGGGCCACCTCCGCTTTCCGTTATATCCATGGGCTGAACAGTAACCGCGCCGCCTTTTCCAGCTGCTTGGCTTGAGCTGACGGGGATGCAGTGGCAAGCGGCCGAAATGACCTTGGAGTTGCTTCCTCCTAGAACCATCTGGCCCGGTACACTGCGCTTTGTCAGAATCATCGGACTGAGTGCTATCATCAGTGATATCGAGAAACCGATCAAAATAGCCACGGATGAGAATTGAAGACCGCGATCAATTTCCGCAATCCCATGAGGTATCATGGGGTCGTAGACTAGTCAGAGTTGTCAATGAATGAATCCGAACGCTTATCGACATTTTCCTGGCATAGCATGAAACCACTTACATTCGTAGTTACTCAAATAAAAGCAGTTAGAATAAACCCAGTGCAGTATACTGCTAATTGCAAGAAGTGGAATGGACCAACGGTAAGGGAGTTGCAGTCGATATGTTGATCGTTGGCTACCCCTGGGGTTCGTCACTCTCAAAGACTTGAAGTTAATCCCATAGCTAGCCCATTCCATCTCGGCAAGCATTCGAGTTATCAGTCAATTCAATGTCATGTAGCATAGAGATAACAGGAGTTGAGGTGTATTCGATATCATGGTAAGACCAAGCAGTGATGCTGACTGCAGTCCAGAATCATTGACGTCGGCGTTTTTCTGATGATGTGCGAATCGAGACTCTCGCCTACATATCGACGTGTTAGCCTTTTGGCATGAGAGTCGAGTTGAGTGGCAACCTACAAAGACTGCGTCTGCAGTGCAGGTGCAAGGAGGAGCCCATTAAGAACCAACAGACTTCCGATAAGCATGTAAGAAAGGATCCAAACACCCGGATTTACAGCATTGCCAGCCACCACTTGCTTTTTCTTCCAGGGCCGTGAGATTCCGAGTGCTCTATCTGGATCAAGTTTCATATGAATGTCCTCAGCATCGAGTGTGCACATTCCCTTTGTGCAACTATCCGGCTTGGCAATGAAAGAAGAAATTGCATCCCCGACAGTCATGAGGGGATCTTCAGTACTCTAAGATTTGACCTTCAAGGTATAAGCGCACAACAAGCACTTAGTGATACACATGACGCAGACAATAAGAAGAAGAGAGTTCGCAATGCTTAGTCGACAAGGGGCGTGGAACCTTTCAGAAAGACAGTAGTCAACCTTCATCGTTTGAAACGCGGGCTTGTACTTTGTTTCGTTCATGTGAATAACTCCAGTTTCTGGATCGAGTTGCATGTAGTAACCAGGTACCGTGTTATTATTAGTAGAATTTGTGATGAGCCCGCGTGAGTCTCTCAACCGATGATACTGGCCTGCGAATCAGAGGGAATTTGTTGCATCAAAGTCATACCAGCCATTATTTACTGTGACGACATTGGATCGAGTCCATTGAGAGCTAGGCGTGTTATTCTGATTGCTCATGACCATAACGACATGCCGGTGATTTAGCATGAGGACTTCAAGATCATTATAGCGTCGCATACAGTCTTGGAATTCTAAGCGTTCCCAGAACTCTTCATTTAGAGAACTCTTGATACTCCTGATAGTTCTATTGGGGGTGCTATCGCTGTTTGGAGGATACGTGTAGTTGGACGAAGTCGTCACAGACGGAAGAGTAAATCTTGCATCATCGAGAAAAGTTTCCGAGACCATGATGGCCACAAATCCATTCGTAGCCTTGGACTCGAGGACCGAACCGTTGAAGACCAAATGCAGAGGAATACTAGTAAGCGAGAAGAGCGCCCAAAGGAAAATCCGGCGCTTCGAAAGAAACCGAAAGTTATGAATGGAATGGACGCCAATTTCTACCCAGCGCTTTGCAGCATGAGCGCGATCAACATCTTGTCTCGTTGGAGCAACGAGGACTTGCATGAAGAAATTGGAGGAGCCGAGGAGGCCTGTTCCGATGATGTTGATGGTGAGATGGATCCATAGATTTGCACGGGAGATTTTATCGCATGAACCGCTTAGGATTGCTGTTTCTTCAAAGATAGATGCTCCACCGCCGTTGACTACATGAAGGGATATGATAAGTGCTGTGACGAGGAAGATCGTGAGGATTGTCGCGAGAATGGTAAGGTAAAGGGCCGTCTTTCTCCAGCCAGAGAGCTTCTTCATGGCATCCATGGAAGTTTGATTGGGCTGTACATCGAATTTACAAAAGAGAAGAAGAAGCATAAAACATCACACGATATAAATGACAAGGGTCACAAAACACAAAGAAAGGGAGAACTTGGAAAGTCAGCTACGAGTTGGCATCTCTAGAAACGGATTTTGGTGGCGTTCCAGCTGAGCCTCTAGTCTGCCAACCTCAGACTTTTGACCCAATAGCAAAGGGAGATTTTCGCCATTGAATGCAAGGCCGTCAAGAGCGTCCAATTAAAGGATGAATTTCTGAATCGGTTATAAATGCCAAGTTACAAGGCAGACTTTCATTTCAGAACATGAACATGCCCATGTCTTACTTGGTCTACCCGATTGACAGTTTAATCAATGATGGACGGCTGATGACAACCATCGAAGACATGCCGACCGCCACAGGCTGTACCCAAGGATAGAACGTAGTGGCAACATCATTGCGCCCATAATCTCCGGACCCAGATGACTGTAGATATAAAGCCAAGCCCTGAAGGAGTAAGAAAACTTAAGAATTTAAGAGAGGATACTAATATAATATGTAATAAAGAGTTCCCTAAGCTTAGGCAGGTTTCTTGACTCCCCTAGCGACGGTATAACGTATGGTCTACTCCATTACATAACAATGGTTCTGGTGGATTGCTCACAGTCCATTCACAAGATGTACTTATCTTGATGCAACTGATAGGCTCAACTCCTCTCGGCAGTAATGACAGTTTTCCGATCACGTGGAGGAGACATCCCGAGTCTTGTCCGGTCGGCTACGCTAACCCCAGAGCCCGGAGAGTTAATGCAGCCGGCATTTGATACCAGCAGAGGAGCATGAAGAGAGTAGTTAAGAAATACTTCTACATAGAGATATAGAAGAGTTCTTGTAGAGATAATGTCTCAACAATTTATCTGAGTTATTCTTATCAGCCATGGAAGAATAATTGCAACTTCAAGTCAGCATTGAATTCACCTCCGCGCCGAAGTGGAGACCGGGAGTACATCCGTTCCCCACATATCATCCCCAGCATCGGGGCAGTTACCGAAGTGTCTTACACGTTGAATTCTCAAGGTATAAAAAGCCCGTCCTTATCTTTCCATATCTCCCCTTTTCAGTTCCATACTCTTCATACCCCATAAACCGTTAAAATGTCTAAACTCGTCCCTCTCACCGTCATCAAGGGCGCCGGCCACGAATTCATCCCTCTGCCCCAGGGCGAGAACGCCACTGTCGCTGACTTCCATACCATCCGCACAAAGACCGATGCCCCCGCTCACATCACATCTGGCTTTTACAAGATTGAGGCGGGTCCTGCTCGTCCTGCGCACTATGACTTTGAGGAGAGCAAGTATGTCTTGAGTGGTCAGATTGATGTCTTGGTATGTTCCCTGTAGAACTTTTCGCGAGGTGAAACTAACGGTTTGCAGGATGAGGCTACTGGCATCACTCACCATCTGGTTCCCGGCGACTTTGCTTTCTTCCACGTTGGCTCCAAGGTCAAGGTCAGCATTCATTCATCTGGCCACCGCTTCTCGATGCTGACACCTTCCAGTTCTCGACACAGTCTCAAGGCTTCGCTTTCTACGCCGTCACTCGACCTGTTCGCGCCCCTCACCCTAACCTGAAGGGCCGTGAGGAGGACACTAAGTCCCGTCTGTAAGATAATCAAGAGGTTAATAGGAAAAAGAGTGTTTACGACAAACGTCTAGTATGATAAAATAGACGATAATAGAATTTATTTCGCACCCTCAATTATCACTTCGTTTGATGCCACTGTTGATCTTTGACCATAAGTCCAACCAACGATCATCCCGTGATGCACTGCAAGGTCTGATGTGTCCCAATGCTTGACCATCTAACCACAGCAGAGAGAGGCACTGATGCGCTGCAAATGTCGTCATAAAATCTATGACAATATGAGAGGTGACGTGCACCCTGTTCAGCAGCGGATAACAAAGCTGTCGATAAGGTCTCGGCAAACAGATGTTCAACTCACGCCATTCCTCACATTCAGAGACCGAGGCTCAAACGGAGTCATTCACAATGCGTCAAGCAATGCGAACAAGAATAAAACAACCCCCCGCATCCCAGCCTCCTGAGGTCGCACAAGAGCAACAGACAACAAGCAAACACTCACTTACCGTCGAGGACAATCTATCATCCAAATGACCACTTGCATCGGTTATGCATATTTCCTACCGAAGGATGAGATTCTCAACCTTGAGCACCTCGCTGTTGCTTTGGAAATATTTTATGGAGAGGGCAAGGCAGAATGGCGTACGGCAGGCGATTCAGTCATGTTTACATCTGAAACCATTGACTTGGTCGGCTTGAGAGAAATGCTGGGAGATCTGGAAGTCACGCACACGTGTCCTGAATTCCTAGCCAAAGTGCTAGAGTTAAAGTTGGTACGCTTGAGTTATCGTCAACTGTCACAGGTTTCTCCTGCGAATTTATCACTGGGAAGTGAGTTTCAGAGGCCAATCAAGGCTAATGGCTAATTTATGTGTCACAGACTGTTTGGGATTTGGCATACATTCATTGCTCCTAAACATTCTGCTCCAAGGCTACTTAAACGCAACTACGCCCTGCTCTTGAGCGGGCTGAAGGATACATAACCCTCTCTTTGTTCCCGCACGAATACCTTTACAGCCCCATCCATTCATAACTTTATACCTTAATTATCATAATGTCAGCACCTGAACAGCCGGGAATTGTGCAGGTCGTTGGAGAGCCAAAGCACTTCAAGCTCGACACGCTAAGCCGTGATCTCGAAAAGATTCAGGGGAAAGGAAAGGCAGAATAGAAATTGGTCCAGGCTCACAAAGTCAAACTCGTCTCTATTACGATTGAAACAGAAGATATTTTTGCATCGGCAGAACACTACGAAGGTCTTACATGGAAGTTGAATGGAAGCAAAGGAAGACATAGACAGTTCTCAATACATCAGGGACTATCATACTACAAGACACTGGAAATTGTAGGACCCGGAGTGAGGATCATGAAGGCTCTATTAAATCTAATATAAACAAGCCTGCCCTCTAAAAACACCATCTATTTCTGGCAAGCAGAAAGGAAAACATCATCCATGAGAAGCGTAAAAGAAGCAGGGTTATTCTTGCAAGTAAGAACAAACGACAGCTCAACAGTAGAATGCGTAGGCGTGACAAAGTTCATGCGGTTGCGGTACTGCCACCAAGCATTGGGGTCGTAGAAAGGATCAAAGTCATCAAAGTTGACACCGTCGAACTTGACGAGGATGTCACACTCGTAGTAGGGAAGATGGGCGCCGTTGCCTGTGTGATGGCCATAGCCGAGATAGTATGTCTGGCCGGGCATGAGACCGGTGATGGTGCGCTTGAAACCGGCTTTGACGCCGTCTTTTTGAGGCCAGTGGAGGGCCCTTGGAGATTGTTAGATTAGTTAAGGGGAGGGGAATGGGAACGGGGGACTTACATGGCGAGGTTGCCACTGTTAGCACGGGCTTGAGGACCAAATTGGCCGTTGTAGGTGATACCAGCGTTTCCAGAGATCTGCCAACCACTTGATGCAGATTCAAAGTCACCATTGGGAATAAGGTTGGTGCTGACGCAGTTATCCTGAGCAGGCTCGGCGTTGTTGAGAGGACCGATGGTAGTATCAGGGTCGAACGCGGTGACGGTTTGGGAACCGACGGGAGTAGGAGTAGAAGGTTGAGTATCGGGACGAGTAGTGGTGGAAGCAAAGTTGGCATCAGTCGAGGCACCGCCGTTTGCAGAAGAGCTGGTCTGAAAGCCGGGATTGACTGTCTGAGTGGTGGCGCCGTTGGGGTTGACGGGGGCGGAAGTGGACTCACTAGGCTGGCCACCAGCAGTTGTAGCTCCGTTGACAGCAGTCTCGGTGGGGATGATAGTCCCTTGGGTAGACTCAGTGCCTTGGTTCTGAGGGGCGGTTGTAGGGCCTTGGTTGGGAACATTGGTGGCAGTAGAAGGACCGTTCTGAGTAGCAGGCTCAGTTTGGGTTGCAGGACCGTTTTGGGTGGCGGGAAGAGTCTGAGTAGAAGGGCCGATCTGAGTACCTGGGAAAGTCTGGGTAGCAGGTCCAAGCTGAGTAGTGGGAGCAACCTGGGTCGTAGCAGGGCTGTTTCCAGGCTCACGAATATCACCACCTCCAAAGTCAAGTCTAAAGTCGTTGATGTTTTCAGGAGTGACCTGGTTAGAGATGAAGATAGAATCAACAAGCACCACAGCAGAGCCTCCAGCAGAGCAGGTAGTCTGGATGTTCAAGAAGCCCTGCGTAGATGGCGCAGAAGTAGAGACCAAGACCTGGTTGTAGCTGACGCTAGCACCATTGGAGAAAATACCCGTGGTGAAGAACTTCTGCGAACCGATGAAAGCCTCGAGAACACAAGAAGTTGTCGCTTGGGGAGGCGTGAAGACGAGGTAAAAGAACTGAACTGTGTACTGAGTTCGCACGTTCAGACCAGTGAGCAACTGCTTCAGCGCAGCAATGTCTCCAAGAGTCTGACGCTTGCGCGTTCCAGAAGACTGGGCACTAAGCGAAGCGCAGCTCTTGTCAGAGCTTCCACCGCCGGGATTGTAACCCTCGTTAGTGTTAAGGGTGACATCGCCGTCAGTGACGAAAGGATCGAGACTCGTAAGGCCACCACCCGTACAAGTGTTGGTAATGATAGAATCGACCGGAGGCGCAGGGAGAGTCGTAGCTTCAATAGCAGCAGACGAAGTCTCTGAAGCTACAGATGCAGAAGTCTCGGTGGTTCGGGGCTTGCAAGGACCAGCGACAGCGCCGGAAATAGCTAGAGCCGCGATGGCGATGAAGGAGCGCATAGTGAGCGTAGGGGTAAACCAAATCAATAACGAATGAGTGAGTGACAGACCGAGTTGGGCGGTTGGAGCTCACAGGAAAAAGTTGGAATTGCATGTTGTATTTTAGATATTTTCCGGGTGTTTGGCCCCCTATTGCGGGATTGGGGATGCCGAAGGTTTTCGATAGTGTACTGTGGCGTTGTCCATGTTGAGACTTTCAGCCTGCGCCTTTTGGGTCCGTTAGTTGAGCTATTGGCGTTCAGTGTTTTGGTACCTGGATTGGTGTTTGATGTGGACCCTGAAATTTGACGTCAACATGATCGTGTTGTGAGGGGAACCAGCATCGCGAGAAGTCAATCACGAATTGAGAGACAGACTCTGATCAGCTAAAAGTTCATATATGGAACAGCTTTCGTCAATGTAATCAGACGATATACTCTAATTGCTATAGCCTGGGTACATTCAGAATCTCGGCATTTATCCGCTCCCCCATGTCAACCGCACAGAGCATCACAATCCCACTCGATAGCGGAACCTCACCAAGCATCTTCTGCTTCCACTTTCCAGTGCCGACCATGCATATCAGGAACTTACCGAGGTTTACTCCTCATTTGACATCCCTTCCGCTCCGCAATCTCAAATTCGGTCACTAGCGCCATGGTGACAACTTTCCCGAGAGTCTGGATCCGAGTCGCCCACTAACGGATTCAATAGCGCAAACGGTAGCGTCTTTACCTTTCAGCTTGTATTTTGCAGTTCCAACTGTTAATACGAAATAGCTTTTAAGCCTCATGCATATTGTTTCTATTCTCTGTTATGGCAACGTTGCGATTGAGCTCATTACTTGCGTCGTCTCCTTCCCTCGACTGTTAGACCGATAATCTCGACTATGCAGACTGCATGTCAAGGTCTCGAACACCAGCAATCAGGTTCTTCAGCCTAGTCCTCTCCGGGTCTTCATTCATTGCCGCTAGTCCCGGTATCGGCCACAAACTATCCGAATGCTCCGCGATAAGAGCCTGCTCATCATCCTCAAAATGAGAAGCTACGGCATGAGTTTGCACCAACTGCAGATCCTCCGGTTTCATCGCTTTCTGAAGTTGAATAGCCAAAAGTCTACTGACATGATAATTCCGGGCCTGTTTGCTCAAGCCCTGCGCAGCGAGGATGAGTGTTGAGCGATACCCGGCTTTAATTTGTGGATCACTGTCGCTTCCTTCTGCCAAGTCTGCTGCGACTGCGTTGCCGATGGCTGTTAGAGAAAATGCAATCCATGGGTCGTAGAGCTCAAAGTTGTGTCGTGTGTAGTAGAGCCTCATGATCGTCTCAAGCATTATTTTGGCTTCATTGAGGACTGTTTCAGGTGCTTTTCCCGAACATGCCGTCAGGATTTTTGGATTGTCCTTATGCTTGGACTTTAAGACAATCTGCATAAATCCCATGACTAGTTGTTGGTATTGAACGCTGTAAGGTATTAGAGGTGCGAATATCCTTCTTTCTGTCAGATTGGCACTCACTGTAAAGATAGATGAAGTGGAAAGACAAGGTTCTTAGGTTGGAGACACTCCGGGAGGCCGTCTTTCCAACTATCAAGCTTCTTCTTAATCCCGACAATCTGATCAAGAGTAAGAGGTCGCGATGAGTCACCAAACATCAAAATACCAAGCTCGTTCATAATATGTCTCAATTGCACCTCAGCTTGCAGCTTGTGCCCAAGGTGCAGACGATTGCGGGTAGGAGTATGAGGATATTGCATCCAGACTTCACCATACCACTCCGGACTAAGATTCGCGTCTGGGCGTAATAGAACTGGAGGTTTCGCAATCGGTGGTGGACGGAAGAAGGAGAAGTTGAACAACGCTTGCCACGAGTACAAAGCCCATGCGGTGAATACCCGGGCCTTATCCAGGTCTGGATCACCCGGGTGCGTTGCAGATCCGAATAAGTCTAGACTTCTGCTTATCTCAAGAGCTCGTGTCAGGTACAGTGCTCCGACTTGGTCCATGCCGTTGTTGGTAGTGGTATAGCTGATGATCATGGCGGCTTGGATGGTCGGTATAGAGCTTTCTTTGCAAGACTCGATATCCCATAACCGTCTTGCCTCGGCCATGAAGCGATATGAGAGCGATTCAAAGAGCCACATCTTGGATCGATCCGGAATATCAAGGGCACTTTGCTGAGAAAGGTCAGTTCTGGATTCATGATGATGCTGGGGGATGCATACAATCGCTAGTGATAACATGGCGTTGACGAGCAGCGAGGTACAGAACCTCGTTTTGCCAGCTGCCATGTCTTTGAGGAAAAGGTCTTTCTGTATGAAAGGCCCGCATGGGTGGGGGTAGTAGAAGTATGCACAAATGAGTCGTCTTAGTAGCTGATCGTCAGAAATGACTCTGGTCCATGGTCTGGCTTTGATCCTGTCGACTATGGGCTCTACCATCCGAGCAGCATGATACGGCACCAGGTAGGTAATATGATAGTCAGAAGTATCTGGACCATGGTCGACAGTTTCCCCTTGGGTCATCTGCTCGCCAGTAGCTGAAGGATTTCCCGCCTGTTGGATCGCGTGCAAGGCCGATGCCGGTAGTGTCGCGTGGGAAAGTAGAGAGTCCAAATACATATTTCCCGGGATTACCAAGTGACTAGGTATCACAGATATATACGGAAACTCGTAGCGACGCGTGGTATCAGCCGACAATGAGAGCTGGATGAGAAGGTGCCCGTTCTTGACGTGGCTGAGAATAGACGCGGCGTCCATACCGGACCTTAATCGACGCAGTGTCTCAGCGGCATCTTTATCGCTCATAACCTTGAGGAGCTCGAAGAGTTCGGCGTACGTCGATTCCCTTTCTCGGGCACCCTCATACTCTTGTCTGATCTCATCGGTCGGCATGCGATACACGCATTCTACCTTGAGTCGCGTGCAGGAGCGGCACACAGGCCTTAAGCCATCACACTAAAGACTCGTCAGCTCAAGATCACTTGAAGTGCGGGTTGTCATCTCACTCTCGTCTTGCGCAGTCTACACTTCTCGCATGCCAGTGACGTTGGCGGTCTTTTCCGTGCTACCTTTAGCGGCGAGGGTCTCTGTTGCTCTCTATCTCTAGCCGAAGAGGGGAGGAGAGGTCTGAGCGGAGGCATTGATTTTTTGTGAATGGTACTCGTACTCTTACCATTGAAGGCGTGAGAGAGTGGTCTTTATGATGGCTGAATGATCTCAGGATCTTGGTTTTATCTCCGTGGTCCAATCAGGAACATCGGCGTTTACACCGACTCCTAACTGGTGCCCGCAACAATCACAGTAGACGGAACAACGTCGGAGCGGGACAAAAGCAATTATAGACCTACTGACATTTTCGTGCCTAATGCCTTCCAAAAGCCTAAGTTCATGGGGATTTTTTCATGTGTTGGATTGATATGTCTCGTTGATTTTTATCAGCTTTGACCATCGATCAGTTCTATCAAGCCTCCTGATAGAATGGTTAACATCCCTTAGGAATCCATCAAGCAGATAGCCCTTAATCAAGTGTAATATTCTCTATTAATGATTAAATGCCCATGAATCTGCCCGAAGGATTTGTGGCAAGGATAGAATCCAGTAGAATGAAAGCACTAATTGCATTGACAGAACTACTTCCTGATATACTAAGCTTAGCCAATATAAGACGTTACTTTGATGGTATACGTCTGGTTTGTTGACTTCCCTGCTGGTATGCTTCATCTGCCTAACGGATCCCTGAGGATTATCTCAATAGTGGCCCAGACCCTGATACTCCTTCTCCAAACTACCGAGATACGCTTCCACATTGTTTCCACCTACAGTGAGCTCTTTAGCATCGAGCAAAATCCACATCATACGTCCTGGCATAGTCTCGTTCCAGGTGATGTTCTCCCACTTATGCGCAGTAGCCCTTTGGACACAGACATTTCCCTGATGCATGATACGCATCTGTCCAGAGTCGAGGGTCAGCTCGAAGACTCCCTCAATGACGATGCCGTAGTCAATAGTTAGAGACCGATGGAACGGCGACTCTACACCAGGACCAAAGTCAATCATGTGGACAATAGACCCATTGCGGTAGTGAAATGGAGGCTATGTGATGAATCAGTGACCCTGCCATGGGATGGTTTTGGGAACCTTACCTCCTCCTGCTTGACTTTCACGACATCAACATCTTCATTGAGATTTACGGGTGTTTCTCGAGTGGTGTAAATAATATTGGCCACGGCTTTGTTCTCACCCATGAAGCGATAGTGTTCTCCATGGTCTGAGGCTAGGAAATGGGCTTTGCCATCTTCGTGGTGGCCAGTGATATGTCTGACAATCTGGCGTAGGCCAGGGGCAGGAAAGCTCTCAACATAGTACTCAGGAGTCTGTGATGGAGTTGGAGAGATATTATCTGCCATTTGCAATGAATACGGCTTTCATGTGAGAGCGTAAGTGACAATCGATATTGAGCTCTGGAGGACTCAGTGCCTGAAAGCCTGATGAAGACGGGTTTATCACGGATGTATATTGCGTACTTGTCCCTACTGATGGTTGACTTCTTCTCTCGCTGCTCTAGCACATGATCAGAAATATCCAAGTTGTAGACCCATGTCGGTCCACGCCATTGGATTTCTAATCAACGCTTTGCAGTTGTTCCTTGTGTCGCTATTCTAGACAATCATCACTCGTGATGCTGCCGATAGAATTGCATTGGATGGTAACCCATGAATCCTTTGACCTGCACATGACATGTAGCCAACGCAGAGGCGATACACCGAGAATGGTATTACCAGCTCGAAATAACGCAAAAAGCAAGGGTAATTCTGTACGTCGTGCTCCGATACAGCCTCTCAAGATGAGGCGCAGCGTATTAAATTGCAGAAACGGGTTCACGGGTCTTGATTTAGGGTACGTTTAATAACATATTCACGTTGTCATTCCTAACAAGATCATACCACTGACTAATTCACTTGCTACCGACTATGAAATCGGCCATCGGATAGATTCGATGCTCTTTACAGAAGAATTAGGTTGTGGAAGCAATACACTACAGACACCTCTACACCGCTAGATGTAAGCCGAAAGCTGCATCAACAGAACAAAAGTCAGGCACAAGATGCTGTACGAGGAATGTACGTCAACATGGACAACGAGTAAGGCCCGTAATATAAGCATCAGCTGTCAGGTCTATCAGCTCAAAATAGCACTCTCATAAACCCATTTCAGGTAGTATAACAGCTACCCAAACAATTGCGCAAGATAACCTTTTGAGCCAACGTAGACGACAACTGTGTTTTGATATTACCTGAGCTCAAGCGCGGTGCTGCGCATGTAACCATTTATTCGTTGTACTGCTGGAAAGTCTGTTCATACTTCCTGCGTGCTGTGGGGTGAGATTTTAGAACATGGTATAGACTCACTACTTCACTTGATGTGACATGGTTTACCGCGACACTTCCGAAGATGAACGGGCGTCCTTAGAATCTTGGGGATCATGAACTGGACTTGGTTAAACCTCGCTGTGTTATCCTAGTCCATATTATATCAAGACTTCTTCCTACAACAAGCCACGCTATTTATGCTGCTCCATTGAATTGTATCGACCTCATTCCTACCCTTCGGTTCATACCACCTAGCCTGTTCCGAGATACGCAGCAGTGATAAACATGACAACTTCTAATCGATGCACCGAGTTTCCTGCCCCAGGGCTTCGAAACCCATTCCGCTATGTTACTGGCCATGATAGTAACGGCGAGCCAACATTCCTGCTGGTAGATATTAATCTTCTGATCAAACCTCTCAAAGGTCCCCACTGAGATCCTTCCAGACAGATCATGGCGACCATCGCGCTGTTATGCTAGACGGTGAAGGCGCTGAAAGCATTATGTACAGCAGCAACAGCAACCCAGTTGAACTTACGAACAATGTCGACCTGGGATTTGCAAAATTAAACAGAGTATGCCTCTAAGCCTCGTATTATTCCGCGTAGCTAAACCCAACCAGCCTTCCGTGATGCCTTCTATGTTGGTCATCTATCCCACTGCGTTGTATGCCCTCAGCGACCGTGCCCACTTACGTTCGGGCGAGTCTATACTCATACACGCTGGTTCCGGAGGCCTCGGCATCGCTGCTATTACTCTAGCCCGCAGGATAGGCGCCACTGTGTATACAACTGTTGGCTCTGATGTCAAGCGCGAATATCTCATCAACGAGTTATTCGTCCCGTCTTCACACATATTCAATTCCCGCGACTCAACCTTTGTCCAAGGCATCATGAAGGCAACCGACGGTCGTGGAGTCGATGTCATTCTCAACTCCCTGGAAGGCTATTTTATGCACGACAGCTGGCACTGCTTAGCGGACTTTGGACGTTTTGTCGAAGTTGGGAAGCGCGAGCTCGTTGATGCGGGAAATTGGACATGAGCGTGTTTCTTCGCAACGCTACTTTCACCGCATCCGACCTGTCCGAGCTGTTCTACTCCCAGGACCGCTTCCACCGCTCCATCTGGGATAGACTTATAAGTGAGACGTTACAACTTTATCGCGAGGGAGCGATTCAGCCGCCTCCGATGAAGGTCTCTGGTGTTAGTCAGATTGCACAGGCGTACCGAAGTTTCTTGGGCAAGGATCGAGTGGGCAAGATTGTGATTTCGATGGAGGATCAGCAGGCTCGAGTTCCGGTAAGCATAACCCACATCCAGAGACGAGAGTCGCCCCACCACTGTATCTGAGTGTCTTTGACCCTGAGAAAGTATACCTTCTCGTCGGATGTCTTGGTGGCTTAGGACGTAGCTTGAGTCGATGGATGATGACACGTGGGGCTCGTCGATTTGTGTTCCTGGGTCGTTCCGGTGCCGACCGACCGAATGCACGTCAACTAATCTCCCGGCTCGAGCAAGCCGGTGCTACGGTCGAAGTAGTCCGTGGCGATGTCTGCAATTTGTCTGACGTGACAAAAGCCGTTGAAGCCTGCGTCAGTGCGGGTAGATGTATAGATGGTGTAGTCCAAGCAGCGATGGGTCTTTCAGAGTCTCTCTTCACCAGCATGTCCAACGAAGCCTGGCACACCGTCATCGATCCCAAGTGGCAGGGAACATGGAATCTCCACAATGCCCTCCAGGTCCACATCGATAAAGACCAAAATAACGAGCCCGATTTCTTCCTCCTTACCTCCTCGGTCTCGGGCACTGTCGGGACAGCTACTGAAAGCAACCACTGTTCGGCCAATGGTTTTCTCGATACTTTTGCTCGGTGGCGTCGATCGCGCCGCCAGGCATGCGTTTCAGTTGGTCTAGGTATGATCTCGGAGGTCGGCTATCTGCACGAGAACCCTGAGATTGAGAGCTTGCTTCTGCGCAAAGGGATCCAGCCACTCAACGAAGATGCGTTCTTACAGATCGTGAATCTTGCATTGACTAACGAGCAAGATGGTCGGATTGATGACTCGCATCTACTTACTGGCTTAGAGTCTGCTGCGATTCGCGAGTTGAGTGCTCAAGGGTTCGACGTCACCAGCCACGGTGTACTCAACGAAGCACGCTCCTCTATCCTACTAGCCTCCGTGTTAGCGGAAAAAGAGGCTTAGGAGGTGGCTCCTCGGTCTGGCCGCGTAGCTGTTGCCACAGCGGCAGAATGGCTCAAGAGCATTCCCTCAGCTCTGTCACCCGTTTTTGCTCCAGTTGCACACTATGCAACCTTGCGCATCGCAACCATGCAGCTAATCAAGACGCGCTTCTCTAACTTGATCCTGGTTCCTACAGACCAGATCACTGAGGACAAGCCGCTACCTAACTTTGGTGTTGATAGCATGATTGCGTCAGAGTTTCGCTCCTGGTTCTGGGCAGTTTTACGGATAGACATCCCCTTCTTGGACATTATGAGCACGAAAACGACTTTGGTTACGTTGGCAGAGTTAGTAGAAGAAAAGCTTTAGCTAGAAATGACATGCTACAAATCGCTTTGAGACGGAATGATATGTACTTCAGCCCAAAACCATTCCCCCGTGAAGCTCACCAGAACCAATAAACTGATTGATGCTGGTGGTGAGTGCTTGGGGTATCTTGTCAATTTGATCGGCTGCCAGATATGATAAAATTATCAGAAGATGTAAAACCTGATCCTAAAGTGGTCCGAAGCACTTTATATCACATTAAATATACTATACATAGTTGAACTCCTATTTACCCTTCACAGTTATCCAGGAGACTGTGTCTACCCATGAGCTTTTTCCCCCAGACTTTTCACGGTGGCGTAGGTCCTCTCACGCCTTTGTCCACTTGGTCAGTGTCTGTCGAATGTGCATCACCATATTTAATATCCACCTATACAAAGTCAGTCAACAAATAATGCGGTGTCCATAAGGTTGACTCACAGCAGTCGTCCGGAGAATGCCATTATATGTCATAATCTCCTCTTCGCTTCCATTAGGTGAATATCCCCGAATCTCGGTCTGTGTTCTGCTTCGATGCATGTCCTTGAGATGAAAAGACGAGACACCACCTGTGCCATTTCCATAGCGACTTGGCGTGTTATATTTCCCAGTATCATTCGTACTTTTCCCGGAAAATAGACGAGGAAACATTCTGCGAAACAGTGGACGCAGAGCAGGACCACAACAAGCAATGATGGCGAGATTGACTTCTATACTGCTCAGAGTGTCACCGAGCTTGTGTCTAGAGTCGTATCCTTTGACGTAGAACTTCTTATACAGTTCGATCACACGAAGAATAGCGACGATTGTTACTCTGACCAAGGGTTAGTAATTGCGAATCAGGTGCCAGTTACGTACTTACACACCGCCCATAAGAAATACCAAGATTAAACCTAACTTTGCAGCGATCCGCATCTTGAGACCAAGGAAAATCCAAAACGGAATCAAAAGGACAAGAACATCTGTAATGATTGTGATGATAGCCGATGAGATGTAGAACACTGGTCCATCGATCTGACGTTCTGGCTTCACAGATAGGTCCCAATAAGCATTGATAGGAATGGTTTGGAATACCACGGTTAAGAATATTGCGATCATCAACGCCACATTGAATGCGTTTAAGCCATAGATAGTCCATTTGATGCCACGATTATGGCCTCCAAGTCGAAGAAGGAAGAAAAGAATCGACGACTTTACAAGAGCCAGGATAGGGTTGTAAAGGACCTGCATTATCCAGTTGTAAAATAAAACAGGCTCGACGTCATAAGACTTGGGAAGATCTTTAGTATAGAAGCCGACGTATTCGTATCTGAAGACTATCAAAGATGAGTGCCCGATCATGGGGATATGTTGCATACAGCACTTACAGTAGTAATATGGAACATGTAGGCCGATAGAAAACAACTATCTTAATCAGTTATCAGATTGATCTGATCGGCGCGGTAATCTTACCATTGCGACTGTGACGAACCAGTCATCTACAGCTAGTCAGCCAAGGCCGCACACATGCAGGGTTGCCACGAACTCACCGATACCGATTTGCTTCTTACTAAATCTGGAGTACATACGGGCACCCCATGTGACGAAAGCTAGAGACGTCATGAGAAAAATAACCGCAATTCCAGTTTGCTGTGTCGAATTCGTGGGTAATTCCGAGACCGGCACATAACCACGTCGGAAGACAGCTGTGCCACTGTCATTTTGGTCCATTTTGGAAGCCTCGCAAGTCAATTGAGTGAAAGAATGATATCGTCAGCGGTGGGGAAATTATTATTATAAGTTGATACAAAGAGTGCATGGAAGCAGCCACTTCGGCAGTAATTTGGGCATTCCAAACGCCTTCCACGCCAGCAGCGACTCAGCGCAAGAACATTACCAGGGGTCTGCTTCGTCATCGACAAGGGTCAAACTCTAAATCAAAGAGGTCATCCGCCACCATAAGCCCTAGTAGGTCATTGTAGGGATCCTACAGGCTTGGACTTTTCTAGTGTTCTTTAGCGACCTCCTTGACAGCCACAGCTGGAACTGGGAAGAGGGGTAAACCTTGCTTCGTAGGGTAGTATTATTGATCCTAGAGTCATGTCTTACAACAGGGAAATTGATCCAGAGCAGGGGACAGATTCTAGGCCTTCGTTGTGGCGCTGAGAGAATCCCTTTTTGTGTCCTTCCCCAACTTTGCAATTAAAAGTTGGAATCGCTAGTTCTTAAGAGCATTAAACTCGGGGCTATAATGCCTAAAAAATGAAAGGCCAATATAGCTTCGGTAATTCATGACTCTAGAACTACCGGGTGGCCCCTCCTCATCTTTCAGTGTGGCTGTTTCTCCACCTCTTTAACCGATGTCTTCAACGGGAGCCGGCTCCGGATTTTCATTTTCAGATCCCTGATCTAACTACTTTAGCCCCGCCAACCGGATGAGATTCCAGTGTCTTGGCTGCTTGGCATTATGTTCACAACCAACACTCTGAAAGGTTGAGCACTAAATCCCTTAGGGGAGGTGGTCGCGCCCTCAGGCCTCAGTGTTTCAATCAATGTCTGGACGATGAACATCTACTTCCTTCTGCAAGATTAACTTCTAGATAAATTAAACCATCGGATGACATCTTGAACTCTGATCCATCTCAGGATACGACTTATAAATCCTATACTAAGACCGTTATAAGTTCTATGCAAAGTTAGTACTCCTATTTGTAATTTCTCGGGGATGGCTAGGTTCTTATGGCACATCCTTGTCTACATTCCTGTCTCACTCTTTCTTGAAGCCGAAGCCGTAGCCGATTTGTTGGACAATCTGCATGACGCAGGGGTCTCTTCGTGCCGATATATCCAGCTCAGGGTTTCCTTCACCCCAGCTGCATAAGCTTAAAGACCGAACGACGGTGATAATTAATAGTTCTGGAGAGTATTCCAATGCAGGACCCTAGATAGCACATTTATTTCCCCATGAACCCTTGTTCCAGCTGAATCTTGCGTTACCGAGACGTCCTACAGGAGATTATCATGCGCTGACAAAGACGCATGCATAACGCTAGGTATCTCTTGTCCACGTTATACTCATACATATAACTCACTCATGTCACATTTGAGTTCTAATTGAAGCAAGCAGCGTTTCGTGTGGTGGCTTGCATACTGTCACCTTCCTCTCATCGATCTCCCGCTGTTCCTTGCACTCCCCAAAACAGACGCCATGTTGATCACTCCCAGCCTTTTGGGCAGCCTCCTCACCCTGCTGGTCTCTCAGAGCGGCACAGCCTACGCTGCTGACTCAGAGCAGACCAGTGAAGTCGGCGAGACTGTCAAGGGTGACTACTTGGCTGAGGAGACGTTTCAGCTCACGGACGCCTCGCTTCCCCAGATTGACGAGATCGATCCCGATCATGCCTCGCTTTTCTACCCTGAGAATGCATCCAAGCGTCGTAGTCTGAGTTCTCGTACTGCGACGAAATGCAAGACTTTTCCTGGAGACTTTCTCTGGCCGAAGGAGCCTGTTTGGAAGTTGCTTGACTTGATCACTGGTGGCGCTCTTATTAAGACTGTTCCCATTGCAGCGTCATGCTACGATAACCTTGGCGTTTACGACAAGACTCGATGTAGTTATGTCACTGACAATTGGTCCAACTCCTCTCTGCAGTAAGTCAGCCATACACTACCCTACCTATTCTGTAGCTAATCTTGCCAAGTATCGCCGACCCAACCTCTGTCATGTGGCCCTTATACCAAGGTCGCACATGCCAACCGGGCGAGACAGTTGAAGGGAACTGCACCCTTGGTGGCTACCCATCCTACGTCGTCGAAGCGCAGAACGTTGCCCACATACAATTGGCTGTCAACCTTGCCCGGTCTCTTAACATGCGACTGGTCATCAAGAACACTGGCCACGACTTTAATGGGCGATCTGCCGGTGCCGGTGCGTTGTCGATCTGGACCCAACGCTTCAAAGGTATCCAGTTCTTCAAGACCTATAAGACTAAGTCTTATAGTGGACCTGCCCTCAAGGTCGGAGCTGGTGTTATCGGCTCTGAACTTTATGAGGCAGCTGAGAAGTATGGTGTTACTGCTGTTGGAGGTGAAGGTTTGAGCGTGGGCTTTGCTGGAGGATATCTAGCTGGCGGAGGACACTCGCCCATGTCCCCACTCTACGGCATGGGTGCCGACCAGGTAAGAGCCCTGGCACAGATTTGATGACAGACACACTGACACGGCATAGATTCTCAGCATCGACGTCGTAACTGCAGATGGCCAATTTGTTACTGCCAACCAGGACGAGAACACCGACCTCTTCTGGGCCCTCAGCGGCGGTGGCGGAAGTACATACGGTGTCGTGACCTCCTACACCGTTAAGGCATTCCCCAAGATTAATGCTTCCATCATGACATTCTCTTTCGGCACCAGCGATACAGTCTCTTCTGATACCTTCTGGAAGGCTGTAAAAGCTTACTGGAAGGCTATTCCTACTTTCAACGATGCTGGTAACTATGAATACTGGGGTGTCTTCCATGGAGCAGGCGACGCACTCATCTTTTCTTTCTTCCCTTGGTTTGCGCCCAACCATACTCTTGCCCAGTTGGAAACTTTAACTGCACCTCTTTTCAAGACCTGGAAGGACCTTGGTATCGAGCCCGACGTTACCGCGTCTGAGCATGATAGTTACTATGGAGCTTGGTCGGCCGGTTTCCCTCGGGAGACTGTCGGCGGTGCCAAGACCAAGACTGCTGGTCGTCTCTTCCCTACGTAAGGACTCCTCTCACACGGCCGTGTTGGTTATAGCTAACTGTCTCCTTCCTTAGTGAGAACCTTGTAGACCCAGCCAAATTTGACAAGACCTTCGATGCACTCAAGAGTCTCTCCGATAAAGGGGGGGATATAATTGGCTTCGGTATTACAGGAGGGCCAGGCCCTTATCCAGATAACGCTGTCAACCCTGCTTGGCGAGGCGCTGCTATGTGGGCCATCTCTGTCATTAACTTCCCTGAGGGCAGCTCATGGGATGTTGTTGCTGAGAAGAGCAAGACATTGACAAATGATTGGATGAAGCCGTGGAGGGATGTGACACCTGGCGGAGGTGCATACGCCTCTGAGGCTGACGTGACTGAGCCTAACTTCCAGCAGTCCTTCTATGGTACTGCTAAGTACAAGAAGCTTCTTACCATTAAGGACAAGGTCGATCCTAACGGTCTGTTCTATGCGCTCCAGGGTGTTGGTAGCGAGCGGTGGTATGTCACTGACCAAGTTCCTGGTGTGCCTACCCAGAATGGTCGCCTCTGTCGCGTGTAGACCGAAGGTCACCCCACATCACGGAAGCCGCTAGAAAGATTAATCTGACCTAATTCGCTTATCCCCTTCTGCCGTTGTACATAGTCGAGAAAATCGCTTTTTATACATATAATCCCGGAGATTGGCTGACCAATTCCGACCTTGAGTGATCACGAAACTTGTTCCTTAATATCTTAATTGGGTGCCCTGTCACTCACCAAAGGGTGAGCGTCAACATGCCAAAAGCCCAGGCCAAGTTTATGCGGTCAACAAACAAGTCATTCAAACGCTTTGCATGAAGGAGACAACAGAAATAACAATTATGCCGAATTATCATTCGCCTGTCTTATAAGCGATATCCACCATAATGGCAGGCTATGCTTATTCTGCAGCTATGCGCAGCGATTTGCCCTAAAAGGAAGCTGTACCTTGCTTATTTTTTAAATTTGAGTGAGAAATCTGATGTGATCGACAGCTGACGGCATGATCGACTGACGTATGAGAGGCTGTGGAAACAAGGTAAGCGATGCAGATCGCGAGCTGTGCCTAGATCCGCTCGGGTATAAAAGCACGGGCAAAGACTATACCATAGCTTCTTGAAAAAGTACACGATTAAAGTTACGAGATTAAGTTCAACATGATCACTCAAGGCCTCGTCTGGCCCGTGCTTGGCCTTCTTCTCAACCCCATTTCAGCGGGTTCCATTCGTCAAGCAGCACTAAAGTTAACCGTCAAACACGAGGGTACACTCAACCCAGCCATCAACGCCGACTTTCCAGATCCATCAATCATTCAACTCGAAGATGGATCATGGGTAGCTGTCGCAACAAACGGTGGTCCACCAGACAACTACCGAAAACTTCAAGTCGCCACGGCTGAAGATCTTCTCGGCGAATGGACCCTGCAACAGGAAGATGCCCTCCCCGATAAAGGCTGGACAACGGGCGAGAACACTTGGGCACCTGATATCCGACGCGTCGATAGTGGAGAGTACATCGTTTACCTGAGTCCTGAAATCCAAGCAGGTAGACACTGCATTGGTGTCGCGCGCTCAAAGAATGCAACTGGTCCTTATACATATGATGAGAAACCTCTTGTTTGCGGACCAGATGATCTTAAAGGCGCCATTGATGCAAGCGGGTTCAAAGACCCCGACAGCGGGAAGAACTATCTCATCTACAAGATCGAGGGCGATGCATCAGGTCCAACGGGCGGTACACCAATTATGCTCCAAGAAATCGAAGGCGACGGCGTTACCTTCATCGGAGATGCCGTCAAGATCTTCGACCGCATCGGTAGTGAGGATGGTGTTCTCGTCGAAGCGCCAAACATCGTACGCCTTGGTAACGGGAAATACGTCTTGTTCTTCAGCAGTCATGATTTTCGCGATCCTTTGTATAATGTCAAGTATGCTTATGCGGATAAGCTATCGGGGCCGTATACGCGTGCGGAAGAGCCGCTGATTGCAGCGCCGGACTTTGGACTTGATGCGCCTGGTGGTGCGACGAGTAATGAGGCGGGAGATACCTTGGTCTTTCATGGATGGTGTCCTGATAACAAGAGCATTCGATGTATGTATAGCGTTGACTATGAGTACGAATGAGGGAATGCGCACTGGTAGATTAGCAATCGACTCTTGTCATTGACTTGTCTTTCGAGACCGTTCGTCAACGGGACCCGTTATCCGCGAAATAAAGTTTGCCTCCAACCTCTCATACTCCATACGCACATAGACCAGCAAAAAGAAGATCTTCGCAGGCCAATTGGCATGCAAAAGATATAATCCAATTAGATATCGACCACGCCAGGAGTCGAACCTGGAATCTCTAGAGAGTTCGGGAGCTGGAAACCGAAATCTAGCGCCTTAGCCATTAGGCCACGCGGCCGGAACCGTTCATGATTGGCTCGCTTCTGACAGCAGTCAAGTTCTCGACGCGTGCCTACGCGTGACAACATGAGGAATAGGGTAGCTAAACGCGACGTCAAGAGTTGTATTTATTCTAATCTATCTCATATATTAATTACTGCCCTTATTTAGAAATTAATAGACTCGAGGGCACTTGAACTTATGCTATATTTAGCATCTTGCTTTTTTCCCTTAGGCATAAAGATTTGGATTGCTTTCTCGATTTGAGATAGCTGGAGATAAATTGCACATCATTTATAAACGGCCCAAGCAAGGTGACAAGCATAGAAAAGTATTTTTGATAAATATACCTACTGTCAAACCCGTATTCACCCATCACTATACACACTTTATAACAGTGGCTCGCCAGTTGAAGGCAAAGCCTCCCTTCCAATACTATTTTGCCAAACCTATTTAGCCTCCTGGAGCTTCAACAACTTCTGTACACTCGGGCGCTTGAGCATATTCTCAGCCCACTTCTTTATATATGGGTATTCATCCTGATTAAACTCTGCATCCGGAATTCGCGGCTCAGCTGTATGCTGCCAGGTAAAGAACGCAACATCCAAGTACGAGAGCCGACCGCCCAAGAACCAAATGTTTCCATCCGCGTCAGGCTCCTGCTTCGCCAAATGCCCATCCAGGACGCCAGTCACACGATTAACTTCTTTGACGTAGCGCTCACGAGCTTCAGGAAGTGGCTGGTAGATGATGAACCACATAGCCTGTCCGTAATACGGTCCCTGGCCAGTGGTCTGGAAGAAGAGCCATTGGCGAGCGTGGTAGGCTTCAGCTGTGCCGGGAGTGAAGCTAAGCTTATTGTCTTTGTCGTAGGTCTCGGTTAGGTACTCGATGATAGAACCTGACTCCCAGAGAGTGAGGTTTGTGTTTGGGTCCTGAATAGAAGGCAGTCTCCCGTTTGGGTTGATGGCGACATACTTAGGGTTCTTGACGTCGCTGAGCGGGATGATTTCTGCCTCATAAGGGAGTCCCAATTCTTCACAGAGAAGAATAATCTTGCCAGCATTGGGTCCGTGGACTCCAAGCACTTTGATGGGCTTCATTTCTGCCATTGCGATGAAGGGTGAATGGTATGATGGTAGATGCAAAGGGCACGAATGTGGATTGTATATGGCGATGAAAGTCCCAGTAGAGATGATAGAGTGTTGAATGAGCTTCTTCCTAAGGGAGTTGTATCCCTTTAAATACATGAAGGCCCCCTCCTGCACCCAACTTAATACATCAAACAGACCCAACACTAAACATGAGCGCGGAGGGAAACTGACAAATACAGATAAACAGTGGTATAACAAGTGATAAGTCAAGTTGCGATGAGATTCGAGGGTCCGTCATGATTGTCCTCATGTAAGCCCAGTAAAGTGCCTGCTTCCGCGGAACTGGTGGTTGCGATTTGATTAGCTGGCTTACAACAAAAATCCCGACTCCGAATTGCTTTAAAAATTTAGCTACTTCTACAAATTATTTCATTCAATTCTTTGAGGTAAACATAATTTGAAGTTTAGGACAGACCGACAATTGTTGCCTATATCAGAGCGATGAATTCAATGCAGTCCATGACGGAGCCACTGTGACAAGACAGCTCATGCGAATCATCCACAACCGCCACAACCCTGCATATCCGGTCTAATACACATACGTACACTTTTCAAAAGTTCTAAAATTATTATACAAAGATCATCGTAGAAATTCTATTCATTTACGAGGTCCTGCTCGTCTCCGAGAAATACATCCGATAGCCCGACCTTGAACCGAGGCAGTCCCACTCTCTCGGTTTTCGCTATCGGAGTCCGACTCGGCTGAAGTCATCATCCTCGCAAGAAACTCAATCCCAGTCTGTCAAATGGCACGCGACCGAATAATATTATCAGTCACGACACTGGCCGAATACGAATATAAATACGATCACCGCCATCTCCTTCATGCCAAGAACTAAACAATACTCTGCAGACTGACACTCCCATTAACGAGTCTTCAATTGACAATGTCACGCGTCGCTTCACTATCACGACGTCATCTTCTCACCTCCCTCAATCAACAACCTAGACGCTACTTCTCAGCTACCATGGCTCAAGCAAAAGACACATGGTCCGCAGACCAATACGTCAAGTTCCTCAAAGACCGCACCCGTCCTTCCACAGATCTTCTAGCCCACGTTCCCAACAGTTCTCCCAAGCGCGTCGTAGACGTTGGCTGCGGGCCCGGCAACTCAACCGCCGTGTTAGCCGAGCGCTATCCCAACGCTCATGTCTCAGGCTTTGATTCCTCAGCTGACATGATCAAGAAGGCGAAACAAACTCTTCCCAATGTTTCGTTTGAGGTCGCTGATCTTTTGACCTACAAGCCTGAGGAACCTGTTGACGTTCTCTTCTCCAATGCTGTTTTTCAATGGTTGCCTAACGGGCAACGCATTGAGATTGTGAAAAAGCTTCTTGAGCATGTTGCACCCGGTGGAAGTCTCGCTTTTCAAGTCCCTTTTAATCTTCAAGAGCCAAGCCACATTTTAATGAGAGAGACAGCTGATACACCCAACATGCCTTGGACAGAGAAACTCAAAGCTGCCAACTACTCTCGTGACCAGTTTCCTTCGCCTACTGAGATTTGGGATGGTTTGAAGCACTTGTGCTCTGATCTCGATATTTGGCAGACGACTTACATGCATGTTATGGAGAATCATGAGGGGATTGTTGAGTGGGTCAAGGGTACTGGCCTTCGACCGTATCTCGATCCGTTGTCGGAGTCTGAGCAGGAAGCTTTTGTTGAGGCTTATTTGAATAAGTTGAAGAAGGCTTATACTGCGCAGAAAGATGGGAAGGTTCTATTGCCATTTCCTCGGTTGTTTGTTGTTGCGACAAAGGCATAAAGATGGAGCCAAAGCATTGTACATTCTTGTAGGCAGAGGAACACTTTTAGAAAACGAAATAAACCACCAGGCATATTTTAAAATCTGCTGCATGATATCAGGGACAGACTTTGACCGTGTGACGGGGCCAAGGAATGTGCGCGGTAGCCACCGTGGCGTTGGACATATCATAACTGATAATATGTGACCAATAAGCAGGATTTGTGTCACACATTGCATACTATCAATCCCTCCCTATTTCGTGTTGTCAGCTGTGGCGGCGCCATATTCAATAAAAACAGTCAAAGCGTACAGCCTTAAAAAGCTAGCCAATGAGAGATAAATTCTTTGATAAACTATTATTTAAAGTCCAACACGTGCTCCTCACTTTGCATTAGTCCATGGGGGCGTTGAACAGCTGACCGGGGCATAAATATTGATAAGTGAACTCATGTCCACCATTGCTGTCTTACTTGATTATGGTCATTAGTACCTTTGATGGGACTACTTAATCCTGCGTGTGTTATCTTCCTCGCCTTACTCTAATATTACGTCCTTCAGGGCCTGTAGCCCCGTGGAACAGCTGGCCATGTCGTCCTCATACCATAAAGGCCAGGTCTATGAATATGTCTCCAACGATCCGTCGGCTATAGCGGGTCTACAGCCCCAGCCCCAGCCCCAGCC